>JAXCGZ010013330.1:82500-85000 GCA_037179515.1 Halocaridina rubra | reverse complement strand
TTGTAAGGTTGGTTTCTCTATTAGACGTTCTGTGGTATAGTTGGTAGCACCTTGGCACAGTAATTATGAGTCATAGATTCGAGTCCCGGTCAGGGTAAAATATATTTCATATATATATATATATATATATATATATATATATATATATATATATATATATATATATATATATATATATATATATATATATATGCATACATACATAATACATGCATGCACACACACACACACACACACACACACACACACACACACACACACACACACACACACACACACACACACACACACACACACACACACTATATATATATATATATATATATATATATATATATATATATATATATATATATTATATATATATATATAAGCCTCTGCTGTGATAATCAATAACGAGAGAGAGAAAGAGAGAGAGAGAGAGAGAGAGAGAGAGAGAGAGAGAGAGAGAGAGAGAGAGAGAGAGAGAGAGAGAGAGAGAGAATTGCCAAAAAGGATGTTATCTCAAGATGTAAGAAAGTTATCCCGGTAATGCATAAATTTCTTTGAATTTTTATTATTATTATTATTATTATTATTATTATTATTATTATTATTATTATTATTATTATTATTATTATCACTATAATCATTATTATTATTAACTACTATGAATGCTGCTGCTGCTACTACTAGTACTACTACTACTACTACTACTACTACTATTGCTGCTGCTGCTGCTTTAATTATTATTACCGGTTTTACGTCACGGACTCCCTTTTCTACCAAGGGCTAGGACGGTTGCCTTCTTGCGAAGGACTTGTTTTGGCAGATGTAATCGTTACCCTGAGTGCATGCCCTTGCTAACCTCAGACCGTGACGGGACGCGAACTCTCGACCTGACGACTCAGAGTCGCGGACGCTACCGCTTGAGCCTTAAAGAATTGATCTGGGAGTTGTTCCACCATTCCTCTCTCTCTCTCTCTCTCTCTCTCTCTTTCTCTCTCTCTCTCTCTTGCTTAAGAAATTATTCACAAGAATTACTTTGTAGTTTACTTATGAATGAAGTACATAAATTAAATGAAATTCTATATACCGATAATATAAATATACAAGTAAGAATTTTAACCAGTGTCTTATCATCATGTATAGATCGATGTGCACCACTCGTGACAAGAGAAATATTTCGTCCCCCCGCTCCTTGGATAACAGATGACATAAAAAGCATTATGAAAGAAAGAGACAAACTACAAAATGAAGTAAAACTACAAAGAGATAATATCCCTTCAAGAGAAAAGTTTACAGAGCAAAAGGAACAAGTAAAATCATTATTAAGTAACAGTAAGAAACAGTATTACAAAAATGAATTTCAAAACGCTAAAGGCAATATCTCTGATACATGGAAAATTGCTAAAACCATGCTTTCCAATAACTGTAATAAAAGTAGTAACATATCAATTATACCCGATGAGTAAGTGCTAAAGCAGAAGAGTTCAATAATTTTTTCGCTGAAGTGGGGAAAAAAAACTTTGAAAAAACAAAACAAGAAATAATAAATGAAACCAATAATAGTAATGGTGGTAATAATAATGATGATGGTAGTAGTAATAATAATAGTAATGTTGATAATGGTGTAAATAATAATGATGGTGGTAGTAATGGTAATGATAATAGTGATGATGGTAGTAATAATAATAATAATGTTAATCTTGAAGAACATAGTGCATTCAATAGAAGTAATGATGTCTTTAACCCTACTACAGTAGATTGTAATACAGTAATCTTAGTAATAAAAAATCTGAAAGACTCTAATGCATATGAATCAGATGGAATTTGTTTTCGTTTTATTAGAGATTCATTATTTGTAATAGCATATTATCTGACGGTAATAATCAATACTTCCATAGTTACCAATATTTACCCAGATTTATGGAAAAATCCCCATGTAATTCCTGGTTTTAAAAATGGAAATCCTGACGACGTCTCTAACTATAGATCAATCTCTTTACTACCAATTTTATCAAAGATACTTGAAAAGATTGTCGCAAATCAGTTAAGTGAGTTTCTTGAAAAAAATAAACTTATTGCAAAAAGTCAACACGGTTTCAGGCCAAAATTATCAACTGAAACTGCCTTATTGAAAATATCAGATGAAATATACAAAAATATAGATAATAAGAAAATATCATTGCTACTACTACTCGATCTTTCTAAAGCTTTTGATAGTGTACACCATACTATTTTATTAGAAAAATGCAAAAAAATGAACATTGACCCAAGCTGGTTCGAGAACTATTTAAAAAACCGCTACCAGTCAGTCAGAATAAAAGATGTAGTTTCAAGTCGCAAGAAGGTATTGTTTGGGGTCCATCAGGGATCGATCCTAGGACCTATACTTTTTCTAATATATGTAAACGATCTAGTAAAATATTTACCTAACTGTTATGTCATTCAATATGCTGACGATACTCAAATCTTAATTGAAGGAGAAATTAATGATTTAGAAAATATTATTCGTAGA
>JAXCGZ010013330.1:50000-80000 GCA_037179515.1 Halocaridina rubra | reverse complement strand
CACACGAATTTGGGGTCGAGAGAAATTGCTACTAGAGGCCCACAATTTTGGAATAGCCTCCCAATCGCTGTTAGAGACTCGCCTTCTGTGTACTCTTTTAAAAGTAATCTGAAGAAATATATTTTAAAAAAGAATGACATGCTTTTACTGATGCTTAACATATGAAATATTTCTTAACTCATACCTTTATGTAGATACTTTTTAAGATGTATTTTCTAAGATGTGTTTTCTCGTAATTTGCATTTTAACTATATTTAAAGTTAGATTTGTGATGCTTTGTATTTTTATCCATAAGAGAGTTATAATGTTCTAACCTTTTAGTATTTTATTTCTGTAACGCTTATTTTATATCTTTTCTTATTATGTATATAAGTATGATTTTAGGATTTTGGTTGTGATTTCATACTTTTTGACTTTTAGATGATGGATTTAGGATATTATTCTGATATACATAACTGTTTTCTTGTTTTTTAATAAGTAATGTAAGAAACTTATACTATATTCATACTCTACTCTGCACATATTGTAATGTAATGAGAATAACCAATGTAATTATTGGAAATAAAGTGATTTAATTAATTTAATTTAATTAACTCTCTCTCTCTCTCTCTCTCTCTCTCTCTCTCTCTCTCTCTCTCTCTCTCTCTCTCTCTCTCTCTCTCTCTCTCTCTCTCTCTCTCTCTCTTATATATATATATATATATATATATATATATATATATATATATATATATATATATATATATATATATATATATATATATATATATATATACACACACACACACACTCACACGCACACGAAATACATGTTGAACATCACAGGAACCACACTCGCGTCGCAAACCACTAGTTCACACTACTATGACCGACAGTGCTGCTCCAGCAGATAAAAATCTGAAAATCATAATTAATCCAGATCAAAAAAGAGCTATTCCTCCCGTTCTTGTACCAACCTTTAAATCTGCACCTGGAGTTTATGAATGTTTATATTCTTAGTGAATCTGTGACGCTGATAAGACATTAATATCCTCAAAAAAAATGTCGAACTTTAGGGGAACCGAACTCATGTTGCAAACAACATGTTCACGCTCCTCTAACGACTGGAACGCTACAGCAGATAAAAGACTGAATATCATAACCAGCTAAATCAAGCAAATGCCGTTCTTTTTATATCATCGTGTTACATGAGATATATAATATATATATATATATATATATATATATATATATATATATATATATATATATATATGGTTTTTTTTTCATGTAGTAGATTGGCCCGTGGCATCAGCCGCCCGTTGCTATGCTACATGTGGAGTCATTTAGAGTTAAATATGTCATCTCTATGTTAAGTATTCCTTCATTTACATATCTTTTTCTATGTTAACATCGACACTGAATATTCTTGCATATTCGTTGCATATCTCGTATTGTCCCTGAAGATATTAAGACTTTCTTTGCCCGTTCTTTGAAAAAGTGAACAATTTCCTACTCATGTCATAAGTTTTCTTAAAGGACCTGTATAGGACACTCGAAACAAAGTACGATGTACATTCACTCACTAATACACAACGATCGAGATGCTTTCCTGTCAAGGATTTGTTTTGTTCAGAGCCATGAGGCTTAGTTAAGGGAACGATATAATATTGTTTAACGATGACTATTTTTAGGATGTGTTATTGAGAATAGTTTTAAGCCTTTAAGGTATTTTTATTAGTTTAGATTGTAATATCTTTTTTATGTTGTGTTTATATTTATTTTTTTGAATTTTTAGAGTAACGTCACAGTTTTTAATTGTTGGTTATATTATAGGCCATGAACTTATAGCAGTTTTATATGTTTACTTTATCTATTTTTTTTGTGAATAATTTCTTCTTTCTTGTCTTTTGTGTGATTGCTTTTGAGGATTTGTGTGTAAATGTGTATTAATGATCAAATTTGTAATATTAAAAGCTCTTTATATATATATATATATATATATATATATATATATATATATATATATATATATATATATATATATATATATATATATATATATATATATTATATGTGTGTGTATGTATGTATGTGTGCATATGTGTGTATATATCTTTATATATGCATGGCTGCGTGTGTGTATATTTGTATATATGCATATAAAGTTTTATAACTATTTTTTTATCATTAGACAAGAATTGTATATCTTTTTATTTTACTGTTGCAAGTTTGCTGGCTCCTTTTAATCTTTATATATTTTTTAGTAATGCATATTATTTTATAAACTTTTTTTTACCTAGTACTGTGATTATTACATTTATATGTAAAGTAGTTGTTTTATTTAAATATCTATTTATTTTTTTAGACTAATAATGACTGTATAGTTTTAAATGTGTTTTAGCATACTTGACAATGACAATGGACGAGGAGGAGGAGGAGGTAGTTCTTTAATCCTTTTAATTTGCTCTGACTGAGTGGAGTGCTCTACTAGATCTGTTTGTAATATATTCATATTTTTGTAATTTTTATATATTGTATATTATTATGTATTTGAAAATACGAAATAAAGATAAACTAAGCTATCTATCAATACTCATTATCCATAATTTATATTTATCTATATTTCTATCTATTTATCTATCTGCCTGTTTGTCTGTCTATTTATATATCTATCTATTTTTGTCTGTCTTGTGTCTCTATATATCTATCTATCTATCTCTCTATCTTTTTATCTATCTCTCTCCCCCTTGTGACAATTTGGAGTTTGTGCTTGGAAGAGGGCTGTGAGTCAACAGTGGAGGTTCATCATCTGGTTGGCTTCTGTTAGCTCAGTAATCTTACCTCGCCCTCCCTCAGTATCCTATATGTGTCCGTGGGTGTTTGTGTGTGTGTATGTATGTATGTATATGTTAGTAGCTGTTGTTTGTATATATATATATATATATATATATATATATATATATATATATATATATATATAATATATATATATAGATATATATATATATATATATATATATATATATATATATATATATATATATATATATATATGTGTGTGTTTGTAAATTTGTTTGTGTAAGTATGCATATTTGTATTTATCTCTGGAGATGTATGTATGAATATAGGTATGTAGGAGTATGTGTGTATGTATATAAGTGTAAAAGTGTGTCTCTCTGAATGGTGTGTAGATGTTGCTTGTGTACGTTATGTGCCTGTGTATGTATGTATGGATGTATTCATGTATCTGCAAATGTAGGTGTTGCTTGTGAGTTTGTGTGTGTAGATGTTTGTGCTTCAGTGTATTTCTTAGTGTGGAGATATATTACTCGGATTCATATATGTAGTGTGTGTGTCTTTGTGTGTATGTATGTATGTATGTACGCGTGTGTTCTCGACGTGTGTGTCCATCCTCGGATGAATTTGCAATTTTGTGAGGAAGTCTACTTGAGGCCCATGAAAATGGGGTTATGAACTTGTTTCTGTGGTGCTTTATCTATCTGTCTGTGTATTTATCTATCTATCTATCTGTCTTTATATATAGATGTGTAAATACATACAATGATATATATAATTTTTTTTTTATTAATTGAAAATTTATTACTGTATTGTTCTATTCGTGTATTTATATATTTAGTTACACATGTTTATTTATTTATTTATATGAAGTCTTTATTTATAATGCCTGTGGTTAGAGTAGATTTAACGAAAGTAAAAAAAAAATTGTCTTACTATAGATCCGAGTCCTTTACTCACGGTGAAAAAGCTAATGATGTTTGTGAGGTTAGGTAAGGAGCTCCCTCTCAGCATCACTACACATGTGTCCAGTTGGGCAAAGCTAGAATGAATATATTTCTAGTACTGTTTTCTATGGGCTGTGGTTGACCTTCGGTGTCAGCTATAGTCTTGGGTATGCAAGTCCTCTTTCCTCTTCATAACTAAATACAAGGGCATCATATGGCGCAGAAGGTTAGGTTTTCGTTTTGTTGGTCAGTTGGCACTTCTGGGGACCACCATTCCACAGTCTTTAGAGTTTTCGACTCAAGAAGTAACAAACTCGTGTTCTAGCCCACCGTGGGGCGTTAGGAAGGACATCCAACCTTAATACCCTTCATAGCTCCATCCTATCAGCTTCCACCCCCATTCGAACGGGGATAGTAGTGACATAAAACAGCAAACAACGCGGTTTTGGCCTTTACTGAAAGAAAAAAAAATTGAAGCAAGTACCTCATCATCCTAGCTCGAATAGGTTGCCAGAGTCGCTATCGTATTTCGGAGTTCTTTGACTACTACTACTACTCCAGCCCCTTAAGCACTCTTGACTACTACTACTGGATTCGGTTTTACGTCACGAACTCCCTTTTTCTACTAAGGGCTGGGACGGTTGCCTTCTTACGAAGGACTTGTTTTAGCAGATGTAATCGTTACCCTGAGTGTATACCCTTACTAACCTCAGTCCGTGACGGGGCGCGAACCCGCGACCTGCCGCTCAACCTCTTAAGCACCCATTCTACAACCACTTAAGCACCCATACTACTACTACTACTATTACTACTACTACTACTGCTGCTGCTGTTGTTAATAAAATGGTAAAATAATCTGTTCATTAATATTTTTTCTCCGATGCTGACTGAATTTGATTGACATTCATGGGTTATGATGGGGGGAACTCATGAAATGGGATATACTAACATTTCATTAACTGCGAGCCCGCGATGTTTGTATACATTTCCCTCGCGCTATTTACCCATTAGGCAATACTTCACTTAAAAAAAAATTTCCCCTCTCTCTCTCTCTCTCTCTCTCTCTCTCTCTCTCTCTCTCTCTCTCTCTCTCTCTCTCTCTCTCTCTCTCTCTCTCTCTCTCTCTCTCTCTCTCTCTCTCTCTCTCAACAGACTAAGAGTAGTATAGTCACAGCGCCCCCCTACTTTTAAACTAAACCCTATGCCATACTTCTGTAAACATGTCATATGCGTTTAAACAATTGGAAACGACTCAAGACATGTTTAAATGGTTCAAATGAGACTCGTATTTGAGTCTTGGAAACCCAAGACTTAACATATAACTCTTGATTTTTCGTCTTTTTTTTTTTTAAATTAGAGAATGGATATAGCTCCTTTCTTTTATCTAGACGATTCCCAGTTCAGTTATCCAAGAATATTCTTGTGCATTTTCTCCAAAGCATTATTTGAAATAGATGGTGAGAGTAGTGTCGCCCTTTGTGTAGAAACTCTTGCCCATCCAGAGAATACTGAGTGCAACTCTAGTCGGAGTTTTTAACAGTGTTTGTAGCTAGAACACTTTTGGATTAAAATGGTAGTCTCCGTGGCAAAATGGTAGCGTCCGCGACTCTGAGGCGGCTGGTCGAGGGTTCGCGCCACTGAGGTTAGTAAGGGGATACACTCAGGGTAACAATTACATCTGCCAAAACAAGTCCTTCGCAAGAAGGCAACCGTCCTAGCCCTTGGTAGAAAAGGGAGTCCGTGACGTAAAACCGGTGAGGGGGTAGGTGCGCTCATTGTGTGTAGCAACGTCTAGCCCCCATCATGGCCTAGGCCTCCATATCTCTGGGGCCTCTGTACTGTAACTGTTTTTTCTGTCTTTCGTTTTCCTTTGTGTGATATTACCTCATCTCTGCCTTGTACTTAACCTTTTTCTTTTGCTTCGTCTTGGTGTTTACATGTGCCCGGGCCTTTGTTGATTAGGGCAGTTTTTGCCTGTCCCGGTGTCACACTCATAAAAAATAAAAGATCCTGAGTTCTGTTCCCCAAGATGGTTCTCATACAACTTCAATAGAAAAGAACCTGTTGTGAGATAAGAAATGAAAAATAATGGCGTCTTTTGTAGGGTTATTCCTTTCAAGGTTGGGCCAGTGGAGAGATTGGTTCTCTAGTGGTACGTACATTTTCAACCTTGTTAGAACCATTGGAGAATAAGAAGGAGAAGATAGAGGCGCTCCTCTTATGACACAATATCATAAAAGGTTGTTCAGTGGATATTAGTTATTAGTTCCTCCTGAGAGGTTCAGAGTTCAATTCTTCGATGTGGTTCAAAGAGCTTTTATTCGCCAGAATCTGTTAGGGATAGGGGGAGGGCTATGACGTCCATTTTATGTTAGTCCTTGTCAATTTAGATTAGTGTTTCAAAAACTGTTTTACTTCAGGGTGTCTTTGCAAAATAACTGGAACCCCGCGGCGCACTTTAAATCATATGTGTGTGCGTCTGCGTGTGTGTGTGTGTGTGTACTCATGTAATGCCTATATATATATATATATATATATATATATATATATATATATATATATATATATATATATATATATATATATATATATATATATATATATGAAATGGCTATTTGTATTACGTAAATAATTTTAATAATAATAAATGTTTGTATATGAAATTTCCATGATTTTATATAGATGTTTTTCATCGTACAAGTATCAGATGAAAAGTATACTTTTACCACAGAAAAAAGTTGCAAAATTATATGCAGTAAGAAATAAATCTAGAAACATACTCAGAAGACCACTTAAAAAATAGCTTGATTGCTAGCACATTTCATATGAGAAATTCAAATATTAGTTCTAAAGCATATAATTATTGTGTTATAATCATTTATTCATAACTAGGGTCAACGATATATTTCTATCTAACTATGAACTTTACGAAGCATGAAACGAAAAGATTGGACGTATGTGATAGGCGGTCATGAGGGGAAAAAATGACCTGTAGACGTAAGAAGAAAATTTCCTAAAATGGTTACCATTTTTGGTTAGGTATCCCCAAGGAAGATTAGTGGAACAGTTTTCATGTAAAGGAATTATAAAGAATCTGCCATTTTTTTTTTTTAATAGGGAGATGACAATCATAACTGACTTAAGTCCCAATGAAGAAGAAAAGGGGGAAAGGATTATCCATTCCTTAAAAGATTCAGAAATTTAGCATCCTTAAAATATCAAATGACAAAGACTTGACTTAGACATGGAAGCCACATGCTTGATGTCTCTAGCTCTTTAAAAATACAGATGTCTGGATATAAAAATAATTCATAAATTTCCATTTTGTAAGTAGTGGGCGTACCTGCCTACCTTTGAGGGTGCACCAGTGTGCCCTGGGGGGGGGGGTTGAGAAACGCTGACTTAAGGGGGGTTTACACGGTCAAACGGTTCGTCGAGCGCGGTTTGACAGATAAGTGTTTGAAGTGATGTTCGAACGTGTGAACGTGTTCGACAACCAAATACCCCGTTCACACGTTCGAACATCACTTCAAACACTTGTCTGTCAAACCGCGCTCGACGAACCGTTTGACCGTGTAAACCCCCCTTAAGTCAGCGGTTCTCACACCCCCCCCCCCCCCGGCACACTGGTGCGTCCTAAAAGGTAGGCAGGTACGCCCTCTACTTACAAACTGGAAATTTTTGAATTATTTTTATATTCAGAAATATGTATTTTTAATGAGCTAGAGACATCAAGCATGTGGCTTCCATGTCTAAGTCAAGTCTTTGTCATTTGATATCTTAAACTGGATGCTAAATTTCTTAATCTTTTAAGGAATGGATAATCCTTTCCCTCTTTTCTTCTTCATTGGGACTTAAAGTCAGTTATGATTGTCATCCCCCTATTAAAAAAAACGGGGTATTTGAACGGGGTATTTGGTTGTCGAACACGGAACGTGTTCGACAACCAAATACCCCGTTCACACGTTCGAGCATCACTTCAAACACTTGTCTGTCGAACCGCGCTCGACGAACCGTTTGACCGTATAAACCCCCCTTTAGAGCCCCAGC
Source organism: Halocaridina rubra (assembly GCA_037179515.1). Lineage (NCBI taxonomy): Eukaryota > Metazoa > Arthropoda > Malacostraca > Decapoda > Atyidae > Halocaridina > Halocaridina rubra. The sequence continues at coordinate 72,225 of JAXCGZ010013330.1, read as the reverse complement.
TTGATATATTAACATGAGAGTCTCAGGCTTCGATTTGTCGATTAGAGCTTATACAGAATGCATAAGTCGAGATGTAGCATGCCTGAATAACACGGGTTTAATCCCACTGCAGAGCGTTAGGATTGGCATCCAGCTTTAATGCCCTTATAGTAACAATATATCTATGTGCACTCCTATTTAAATGGGAACTAATTATGACACAAATTGGTATAGAGAAGCTTGAGCGTCACGTAACTCTCTTGTAAATATAAAACTAATATGCTTTTCTATGTTCTACGTTATTGAGTTAGTTGTAAATTTTGTTGTAAAAGCAAACTTTTTTTTTCTTTATTTGGGTGAAAATGAGAAGCTTTTATAAGGATTTTGCTTTTATGGTCCTTTTTCTATGTCCTCAATTCCTACTGTATTTTACCAATCAAATAAGCCTTTTCTAATCGCGTGTGTTATTGATTTTGAAGCATATTCTTTTTAGAGCGAAATATAATCATTGTAATGGGACTAGTCCAAGTTCTGTGAGTTTCATCATCGCTACCCAGTGGCTGACCCATGCAAGTTGGTGGTGGTGGGGAATTGGAGCAGGTCTCTCTATCTCCAAGGAACTAAGAGGAGTGATCGAAATAAATATAACCTGTGGGAATCTTATGTGCTCTAACTTTGGCCCCCCCTTACAAGGGGGATTACGTATGTATGTACCTGTTGACTTGCGAGTACTGCAATATATAAGGTTAAGAAGTTTGAATTTCTAGTTACATTATATTTTCAAATCTGTTCGTTGAGTTTGCGACGCAGCAAAACTATTTTTAGGTGAAATAAATCTAAAATAGAAATTCTATTCTCTAGAACCTTTTTACAGAATTATATTTTGCCCTTAAAATTGTATTTCTTCCCCTGATTTAAGTGTTTTTTTCATTATAGTGTAGTACCTTGCTCTGATATTCTGTCGTCTAGGTATTTTTTTTTTTTCATTAACCTGGAAGTGATAACCTTAGCTAATCATATTTGTAATGTTTTTAGACTATTGAAAATTTATGAAGTGCAGTGCCTGTCGTACGGTCCGCATGTAAATTATGAGGCTGAGGAACGCGAATTTAGTTTGATTATCAGACTAAATCCATATCAAGTTATTCATATAAAACGCATCAATAATTCTCTCTACAAGATTAAAATGGCCAAAGGTCTTGTATATATCTGAGGTTAGTAAGGGCATACACTCAGGGTAACGATTACATCTGCCAAAACAAGTCCTTCGCTGGAAGGCAACCGTCCTAGCCCTTAGTTGAAAAGGGAGTTCGTGACGTAAAACCGAAACCAAACCAAATTTTAGGCGTAGTCAAACCTGTTGCTCGCGAGCTACGTACGTGCAACTCTTGGAAATAAATTAATGGGCTCTTTTTCCATCAATATAAATGATATTCGACGTTTTACGTGTTAATTTTAGTTCCCATTATGGAGGTGGACAAAGACAGTGTAGCTGGGGAATTAAGGCTGGATGTCCTTCCAAGCGTCCCACGGTGGTCTCGATCACGGGTCTGTCAACTCCCGAGTCTAGAACGCTGATCACTCGGTTACCGTGTTCCCCAACAATTTTTATAAGGAAAATTTTAAGCTTCATGATTGATTATTTGCCGGATATGAACTCAGATCCCAATGGATTAAAAACGTAGTTTTCATAATCATGATTAGGCAAAAATATTGAGGAATTTATATATTTGCCGTTTTTATGTCACAATTACTCTCCATTCGAATGTGGCTGGAAGTTTTGGACTTAAGAAATTTAGGCTGGATGTCCTTCCCAAAGTCTCGCTGTGGGATCGAACATGGGTTTGTCACTTCCCTAGTCGAGCGTTCTAACCAATGAGCTATCGCACCCTCTAAAACATAAATAAAATTCTAATGTTAGTGCTGACTTTGAAGTTTTATCATACGTGGCCTTTGCGCTAAATAACTTGAGCCACCCCTGATATATTTACAATCCAAATGAAAAATGAAAATACATTAACAAATCTCTGTATATGTTTCTTTTACCATTTACAGAACTTGTCTTGACGATTCATATATACATTTATATATTCATGTGTTGACACGAAAGGTTTTTTTTTTTTTACACAAGTCCTATGACAGTGTATCTAATAATAATAAATTAAACCATTTAGAGAGGACTGGCGTTTTTGATGTGTGGTTTGCACAGAGAAAGTGACGTCATGCTGCTTTCCCTATTGGGTGGTTTAGTCTATTTGAGCGAAATTTGATATACTCAAAGGGCGTTCAAAGTTTATTTCTCAAACGGTGTGTCAAAGGGGACCGAGAGAGAACCATTAGGCTACCTTTTGTCACGCCTCCAATGGCATAAATGAAGTGCCATATGCTGTCCAAGGGCATCAAAAGGAAAATGTCGTACTTGTTTATCGATAAATTATCGTACTTTTTTTTTTTTTTTTTTTTTTTTTTTTTTTTTGGGTTTTTTTTTTTCTTTTTTTTTTGAGGGTGCAATGCTTTAGGTGAGGCATAAGCACGCTATTTCTCGTGCCCCGATCTCATGGTCCAAAGATGTTGGATCCACATGTGCCTGGTCACTTTAATATTTTCCCCTTTAAGATTAAGACGGACAACCAAAAACCTCGAATCCCAGAACTGAAACTCTAGCTAGTCTCTCTGTCTGAATTTGTGGTATCGGAAAATTGTTATATATTACTAATTCTGAGTTGTTTCAGCTTTGGTTCCGTCTCCCTTACGAGATAACTAATGTATTTAGAGAAGTTGTACTTAAGATTAAGAATATGATGGATGGTCCAAATACATAATATAATCTTTTTTAACGTCTCAGATCCCAATCCCAGCAACACTAACATATTAAAATTCACATTCAAAATGTAATTACTTTTTGTGTATGTGTGTGTAGGCACAAACATAACACGTATATTTTGACTACGAATGGTAAAATAAAGCAATGGAGAACTTATAGAGCTTTCTCGTATAATTATGTAGTTCTCTTGATAATTTTACTTAAAAGTGCTAAATACTATTTTGTTTCTCTTTTCCCATCCTAATCAATATATTCGTATGTACGCGAGTCACGTGTGTGGGGGGATATATATATATATATATATATATATATATATATATATATATATATATATATATATATATATATATATATATATACATTAATTAATAAATTTTGTGTACGAATAAATACATTAAAATAGTGAATTAAAGGAAACTGACGCATAACATAGTGATCATATTCGGGGTATGGGGTAGCCATGGGGCTCCAAATAAATACATGGGGGTAAACAACACACATATACCTTCCTTTTACCCAATGTACAAGTCTTAAAGATAATAAACACAAGATCAGCTTACTCTATAGGGAACAACTTCGCCGTTGGTGGTGGTAAGGGGAGATTAGGCACTCGTATTCCCTATGTGTCGTAGGAAGTGACTATGAGGGATGTTGCTGGTATAGGGACAGAAGCAAATTGCTTTATTTTTTACCTTTTGGGCCGTGCTAGGCGACTAAGAGGGATATCGTAGGGGAAAGGATAAAAAAAATTACTATTTCCTATTCTTTGTGTGCTGTAAGAGGAAGCTTTTAGGATGTTCATACTGGTGTGTATGTGCATTTGTGCATGTGCGGGCGTGTGTGTGTGTGTGGCAGAGAGAGAGAGAGAGAGTATGTTATTTTACTAAAAAATACTCTCTCTGAAAACTTATATCTGAGATTTTTTCAGTGTTTACATACACAGACTTCAGCTAACTTCATAAACAGACGAAGATTCTTCTTCTCTTTTCTTTTTGTGCTGAGAAGTTGTGGTGCCTTCACCGTGTCCATAGCGTTTCAATCTCGCTAATCAAATCAAGCGTATTTTGACTCCATCTGGCTTCCGTGTAAGGAACTGGGGAGGACACAGTTTCTGGGTTGGGGAAAAGACTCGGGGGACCACAAGCTTGGGGGAACACATAGGAAATCCATTAGTGGGGAACACACATAGGGGATACTTTGGGGATACGAAGAGGTTCCTAGAGTGGTGGATGAGATTTTGAGAATCCTTGAGTTTGGAATTTACTGGGGGCATGTAGGAAAGAACCAAGGGTGAGGGAAGAGATATTGGGGTCCTTATGATGGGGGACACATTGGGATACGTAAGAGCTCCTAGGGTGGTAAACCCACGATGGGAATCTTTAGCTTGGGGAACACGCTGGGAACATGTAGAGGATCTCAGGATGGGGGGAGAATGGGGACACTCAAAGTGGGGGACACGTAGGTGATCCTAGGATGGGGAAAGAGACTTTGGGAACCTTTTGACCATTGGACACGTAGGGGATCCTAGGATAGGAGAAAACTATGAATCCCTAGGTTGAGGGAGGCACTGGTAAAACGTGGGGAACCTTGAGTGTGTAAAGACATTTTTGGCACAATTAGGTTGGGGGAACACTTCGGGGATAGTTAGGGAACCCAGGGGTGAGTGGATACTTAGGAAGCACTTGATTGACAGATTGCTCTTAGGGAGTCCAGGGAAGAGGACACATGTAGGAAATCATTGGTTAAAGGAACACAAATAGGGAGGCTAATTAGGTAAAGGGGACACGTTAGGGATCCCTTAGTTGGGGGAACACACATTAGGGACATGATGGAGGAGGGGAACGTGAAAGACGCATCTTTTGTATTCAAACTCTTCCCTCCTGGTGTGAGCTTCTGGGATTTCCTCAGGGAATGGTAGGGGGAGGGGGACAAATCGCGTTTTCAGATTTTGTTATTGGTGTCAGGACGAAGAAGAAATAAAATTAGATTGCTCAGTTTATCTCTTGTGTTTTTTCAGTGTTTTTTTTTTCTTTTTCTTTTTGCGTCGTATTTTCTCCTCATCCGACCACTAGTTTTTATTCATTTATCTCTTATTTATTTATTTATTTATTTATTTATTTATTATTACTACAATAAATATATGATAATTAGATATTTCTACTATTTGTCCTCAGGTAATCAGAGCTATTCTGTATACGTATTCACCTAATTGTAATTACTTAATTGTGCTTACGGGAAGAAAGCCTTATGCACGTTACTCCCCGTCTCCTGGTCGGGGCATATTTTAATTTACTCAAGCAGTTATCATATCAGTCCCTAAAGATAGGAATGCATTTAGCATTTGCGGTTTCCTTACTGATACAGAAAGTCTCATATATGAAAATTATTTTCTTTGGTGGTCTGTGTTTCATTATAATATTAGGTCGTTGCCGCGTAAACTTAGTGGTAGTGTTCACAAGTCGGGACGTGACTGACGCGTGCTCGATCCTTCCGCGGGATGTTAGGCAGGGCGTCTAACCGTGATTCCCCAGTTCCAACATGTAAGTGTACACTGCCATTTTAATTGGGACCAACTGTGACTCATAAAACGATGCATTTTCTGACGAAGTAATATTATATTCACCTCAGACACCAAAAAGTCACAATTTTCCTAAGTTTTCGGAGGAAAATACTTTACTTTAGTGGTCTGGTTTTATCAAAATATTAATGTCAGCTACGCCTCAGGTACCTAGATGATTTGTCTTTGCGCCGTAGGTTTGAATTCTTGTCAGGGGCAGATTTATGTTTCATATTTAAACATAAACACCATTTTATGCGTGAAAGATATCTTTCGAATGGGAATGGACACAGATATATTAGAGCTGGGGTTGGGTTTAAGACTGGAAGCCCTTCCAAATGCACCTCGTGGGATCGAACCCGAATTAATCGCCTCCAGTGCTCTATCACTGTGATAGTGCTGTCTCCTTTCACATTTACGCATATAATAACGTATTTATGTGTGACTGTTGGAGATGTTTGAATATCCTTTACTTTAAACAATAAACTAATTAATTCCGTGCTTGTGTATGTAATAATTACGAGTGAGTCAGTAATAATGTCCCTGTTTTGCAATCTTGGGAGGGTTCGCGCCCCGTCACGGTGTGAGGTTAGCAAGGGCATGCACTCAGGGTAACGATTACATCTGCCAAAACAAGTCCTTCGCAATAGGGCAACCGTCCTAGCCCTTGGTAGAAAAGGGAGTCCGTGACGTAAAACCGGAACCGGAACAAATTGCAACCTTGGGAGTGCCGTCTGCGTATACAGACGTCTGGATTTAATGCTGCTAAAACTATAAGTAACCGTCTTTTATCATAATATTCTTTATTTTCAATTGAAAACTAAGTAATCCAGTGTTAATTGTTATAAGATATAATACTTATGAGTTAGATTGTAACAATGTCCTGGATATGTAATGACTTTAGAACCAAAATATCTGTTCTATCGTAGTATTCTTTCTTTTCAAGATTAAACTAATTCAGTGTTTTTTGTATGGTGCAATACTCATGAGTGAAACTGTGATAATGCAGTTTTCATGCAACCCACGGAGTGCCTCCTGCGTTCCTACGCATCCCTCTTGTAAATCTTGTAGAAACTAAAAAAAAAAAAGTGGTCGGATAACTACATCACTCTCTCCCATTTATTTACACGAGAGCTGCGTGACGTGTATACTTCCCGCTGGTAACCGGAATTGGTGGATATCTTTTTCTGTCACTGACTCAACGGAACAAATTATATACTCACCGAACATGCTAATAGAATGATAAATGGTGATGCTGATAATAATAATAATAATGGTGATGATGATAATAATAATGATAATAATAATAATAATAATAATGACAATGGTGATGATGATGATAATAATATAATAAGGGATGATGAACTACTCACTACTACTAATAATAATAATAATTAATAATAATGAGAGGGATATATCCAAACAGCATGAGGGGCCCCATTACCCTTTCTTTAGTTTCAAGTGGATAAAGTGCATAGAAGTACAAGCCACTTAGGGACACCTGATGGTGTACTCCTTTAGCTTATGTAAGCCATGATATACACCTTGAGGATAAAGTTAGTAGTCTGGCACTTGGCCTCTTAACTAAGAGGGTTGACCTAACTCTAATCTTTTCTCAACAAAAGTAAATTAAGATATATATATATATATATATATATATATATATATATATATATATATATATATATATATATATATATATATATATATATATATATATATATATATATATGAATAAAAATGTTACGGGTGGAAAATGAGATACTACAGAGTACCTTAGCGCTTAAGAGTATACATCTTCTGAGATGAATAAATAAATATACTCGTAAGCGCCAAGGTACTCTGCTATTTCTCATTTTCCCTCCGTAGCCCCTTTATTAATATTACAATATTCGCGTGCTTATTTTCGTGAAATAGATACATGCTTTAGTTCTGCCAGTTGCTAAGAAGGTTGACTATTCTGTTCCTTCCAACTACTGACCGATTGCTCTAACCTCTGCTGTCGCCAAAGAATCGAAACTTTGCTCAATTCGCAGTTTTGAAAAATCTTGAATCTAAGTCGCTTATCTCTGATCACCAGTACAGCTTCCGCAAGCCAAGATCCACTGGTGACCTCCTGTCCTATCTTACTTATGTATGGTCATCTGCTCTTATTAACTATTGGGAATCCTTTGTCGTCGTCCTTGCAATTTCTAAGGCTTTTGATTGTGTGGTACATGTGGATATGTGAGATAAACACAGACAGACACTGAGATATATGATGTATTACAATGTACCATTCCTTATATAACAGTATCCTATACCATGTATTTACTAGGTTTATTATGTACTATGCATTCATATCTCCCATTTAAGTACCTATGTCTCTGTTACATCAGCTAGTATTCACATTTCGCAACGTCGATGCGAGACGCAGCAACAATGTAAATACCTAGCCTCTTGCATCGCGCTTGCGCAGAGAAGTAGAGTTGACCTCGCCCACTATGGATCAGGTGTTTGCTGTTCTCCCTTCTTGTGTATATATAACTTTATTGTGCATTTAAAACTAAGTAATAGAACCTCAGTGAAAAAGAAGATGTTTCCTTCCAGACCTATACCGACACCGAGAGACTGTATAAGGTTCCGTTAGCCAAACTTCTTGCTTATAGTTGTGCACTTTCTCTCTGTGCTCTAATTTCTTGTTTTCTCTTTGGCCATTTTATATCCGTGTTCACGGCGCATTATTGAGCTCATTCCTGGTTTCCAGTGATGTTCTACAGACTTCTGTTCTTTCACCTCCTTTTTGTTCCTACTCTTCATCAATGATCTCCGGTCCCCATCGTCCACTCTTCTCCAAGCCTATGCCGACATTTCTACCCTTTATGTTAATCTCTGCCTTCTCCTCACGACCTTCGTCTGATGCTCGAAATTAGTCTCGTATCACTTTTTCGTCAATTCTCAACTCCTGTTTGCAGTATCTCAGTGGGGCACCCAAAATTTTGTAAATTCTAATGGCTCCTAGACACAATTTCTCGAAACTTCTTTTTTTTCCTCCTGATAGTTCTGTTGTCTTCAAAAACAAAGGAATTTATCCTCTTCATTCTGTAAACATATTAGGGATATAGATAGCCTCTAACTTGTCTTGGAGAAGCCACGTATATCAAATTTGTAAAACTTTATTGAAGAATTAGGTAGTTTTATTTCGTTCTCGTTATTACTTTCCTCTTCTCAATCACTAAAGCTCTACAGAGACCTTATTCGTCCTGCTTAAATTACTGTTCAATTTATATTTATCTCCTTGATAGGGTTGCATTTAAGGCCATCAGACTTATTAACTACGCTGCTCTTTCCTCTAATCTCGATTCTACCTCTCTTCGCTGAAAGGGCTCATCTCTCTCTCTCTTTTCTGTCCGTATTACTTTCATTGCTGCTTTGATAAGTTCGCGGGTTGCATCCATCTCCTGTCGATGGGGCCGCGTAACATACGCCAGACAGCCTCATTACAGAGTTACTGTGTGGTGATTTGTAGCTCTCGGATTGATAAGTGCAGCGACTTGCTTCTTATCTTCTACTTCCAGACTCCAGAACTCTCTTCTTCCATTTTTCTTCCCTAACTCTTGTCATCTTTCTTCCTTCTTTCAAAAAACTGATCTGTCGTTGTCTCAGGGCCTAATCCAGCCATATTTCTATGTCTTCTCAACTATTAATATGCTTTTTGCCTGTCGTTTTCTCATTGTTATCATTACACACGAACGTACTCTCTCTCTCTCTCTCTCTCTCTCTCTCATACGCACACACGCGCGCGCGCGCAGTAACAGCAGTTTACACTAAGAGTAAAGTTAAAGAAAGCGAAGTTGTATGAATGCATAAGTGTGTCTTAATGTTTTCGTTTTCTTTACATGTCATCACCATAAAAGAAAATGACTTTACGAATAAAATAAGGGTAGTTAATGTAAATTAAAATAGCCCCCACGACCTTACTGTGTGATTACCTAATTGTGTTTACGGGAAAGAGCCCAAAGCTCGTATCTTCCCGTCTCCTGATCGGTTCCATTTTAGACTTAGTGATACTTATCGTACCTGTCCTTAAAACTATGGATTGAGATAGCATTAACTACCTCCTCGCTTAGCGAATTCCAATTATCAACTACTCTTACACTGAAAAAGTATTTCCTTACATCCTGCAAAGAAGTTTTCTTACGAAGCTTCAAACTATGACCTCTAGTTCTAGAGCCAGCCATATCGAAATATCGATCCCTATCCACTCTATCATAACCATGAAGGAATTTAAAGACTGTCACCATATCCCCCCTTACTCTTCTAGCTTCGAGTGATGGCAAGTCTAATTCCCCCAGCCTCTCATCATAACCGAGATTGCGTATTTCTGGCACCAGTTTCGTGGCATGTCTTTGAACTTGTGATTACCTAATTGTGTTTACGGGAAAGAGCCCAAAGCTCGTATCTTCCCGTCTCCTGATCGGTTCCATTTTAGACTTAGTGATACTTATCGTACCTGTCCTTAAAACTATGGATTGAGATAGCATTAACTACCTCCTCGCTTAGCGAATTCCAATTATCAACTACTCTTACACTGAAAAAGTATTTCCTTACATCCTGCAAAGAAGTTTTCTTACGAAGCTTCAAACTATGACCTCTAGTTCTAGAGCCAGCCATATCGAAATATCGATCCCTATCCACTCTATCATAACCATGAAGGAATTTAAAGACTGTCACCATATCCCCCCTTACTCTTCTAGCTTCGAGTGATGGCAAGTCTAATTCCCTCAGCCTCTCATCATAACCGAGATTGCGTATTTCTGGCACCAGTTTCGTGGCATGTCTTTGAACTTTTTCAAGCTTAGCTATGTGCTTTTTCAAGTGCGGATTCCAAAAGGGGGCTGCATATTCGAGTTTTGGCCTCACATAGGTTACATAAATATTTCTGAACATTTCCTTGTCCATGTGCCTGAAGGCTACCCTTACATTTGATAAGAATGCATATGCTGCCCTTACTACGCCATTTATATGTATTTCTGGAGACAAATCTGCCAGTATGTTTACTCCTAGATCTCTCTCATTTTCTGTCTCTTGAAGTTGTACTCCAGCCACCGAGTAGTCAAGCTTGGGCCTTCTTGCACTTGTACCCATTCTCATTACCTTACATTTTGAGGTATTGAATTTCATTAGCCACTTTTCTGACCACTCATGCAGATTATTTAGATCCTCCTGAAGTTCTCTACCATTGTTCTCGTTTTTTACTTTCTTCTCAATCTTTGCATCATCTGCAAACATATTCATGAATGAATTTACACACTCTGGTAGGTCATTTACATATACAAGGAACAAAAGTGGCCCTAAAACTGAACCCTGTGGAACTCCACTACTAACTCTTCTCCATTCAGACACTGAGTGTCTTACTCTAACCCTCTGTTCCCTTCCTTCTAAGTAAGTTTTTATCCATTCCAAGACATTTCCACCTATTCTAGCCATTGATTGCAGCTTCCTAATAAGTCTCCCATGTGGAACAGTGTCAAACGCTTTCTGGAAGTCTAGGAATATGCAATCTGCCAAGCCCTCTCTTTCCTGTAAGATTTGGCTTACCTCATCATAAAATTCTAATAAGTTTGTTACTGTTGATCTTCCTTCTCTGAAGCCATGTTGCCTCACTGACAAAGAGTTGAAGGATTCCAAGTGAAGAGAGATATGTTTCCTTAGTAGTTTCTCTATAACTTTGCAAACTATGCTGGTCAAGGAAACTGGTCTATAGTTCAGAGCCGTATCCCTCCTTCCCTTTTTGAAGATAGGTATCACATTTGCTTGTTTCCAGCATCTTGGAATCTCCCCCGACTCCAGTGACTCCTTAAATATGATACTTAGTGCCACTGATATTGTGTTTGCGCATTTTTTAAGCACATGAGGGGATATGTCATCAGGACCTGTAGCTTTATGAACATCTAAATCCATCAGCGCTTTGCATACCTCTGTGGCTGTAAGGTTGATGTTCTCTAATACCGGCCCTTGAGCTTCTATCACTGCAATCTGAGGGGGTGGGGTATTTTCTAATGTAAATACTGACTGAAACTCCTTGTTCAATTCTTTGCAGATCTCTTCGTCCGTCTCAGTGATGCTTCCATCCGCTCTCTTTAGCCTTAAAACCTGTTCTTTTACCTTCAGTTTTCCTCTGATAAAGCTGTGGAAAAGCTTGGGATTTTCTTTAGCCTTCCTGGTGATGTCCCTCTCATAATCTCTCTCTCCGGAGACGGAATAAAACGATGTAGTCCTTATTGTATTTTGGAGATTTTACATGGAGATATGCGTATAATAGAGTGAAAATATTGTATTTAATATTATGTTTTTGTTTGTCGTTTTATATGGCACTGTTAATTCCCATTAATGGGGTGGACACAAGCAAGTTTGATAGCGTCGCGGATCTGTCACTTCCCGAGTTTAGTGCTGTAACCACTCCCCGAGTTGAGTGATGTAATCACCACGTTGCCACGGTCCTCATGTGTCTATTATTGTAATGGAAAATATTTTTGCTATTTTTTATTAGACTTATTCCATATTCCTTCCAAAGAGAAAAATCAATTATTTTAATGCAATTTTGCCTGAAATAGTTATTAGTTAATTTTATACTACACCTAAATAAGTATATAAGGTGCATGCCCCGACGATAAGTACAGTTAAGTTATAGTACATCACTATATTTGTAGAATTGTTTTATTTTATATAATTGGTAATATATATTGTGGTTGGCCTCTATTGACAGTGTATTAGAGTAAATTGATGACATTCCTTTTGTTGTTCTATAATATTGTAATGGTTGGAATATAGTAAGATGATGACGTAATTTTCAAGTCAATATTAAATCAGGGTTACCAACTGGTTTCAGCCCTTACTATTCATTCTTTGTACTAAGTATATTTTTACACTGAATAAACTATCTTGTAACATGGCTGTTTGGCTTACCCCGTGTATTATAAGTTATCTGATATAATTATTGAACCTTTTTCAGTGTGTCTGATCTCATGCATAGAAATAACTGCGAATAATTTTTATAAAAATTGCTTTGGGAGGCTGCAGTATCTTAGTGGGTATAGCTTTCAAGTCGGGAAGTAACAAGGCCCACTAATTTGGGTTCGATCCCGCCTCGGGGTATTTAGAAGAACATCCAGCCTTAGTCCCTCTTATAGCTCCATTCGAATTATTATTATTATTATTATTATTTTACACTCACCAGGGCGGGTCAAACAATAAAAAAAAATCTACCCTCATCAGGCCTGGGCACGAAGAAAATTTAGAGAGAAATAGAGATGTGGAGTACTGTGACTTGTCAGATGTGAAGGGATAATAAGACATGTGTAACGAATATCCAAGAATATTGATAATAGGCATAGAAAGAGAACCATAACTGAAGGAAGACTTAACATCGAACTGTCCTTGATAGGATTGTGACATAATATTATTGTATTTTCTATAAGAACCGCTTTACCCATGCCTCACACATCTACTGGTGCACTCATTGACCCTGTGGAGTTGACAAGGTCTACCTTTTTGGGAACTCTATATCAGTGATTTGTCTCTTTCATTATTGTTCTCATGGTACATATTGAGTTGACAGTGCTAGGAAACAATAGACACTGCTGCTGTACGTTCTACATAACTTGAATTTAGTCATTTTTATGTTGCGAAACTAGGCTACCTCAAAGAACTTTGGCCAGTTGGTATGGAATGTTTATTAAATCATATATCTGTCTATACAAGGGCCATATTCCCTCTTATAGCGGGGTAACTGAGTCAAAGCACAGTACCTTGACTCTGTGCGGGAAGAAAATAGAGGAGAGGGAATTTCTAGTTAAATGTTTGTTTGTTTGTAAGTCCCTATGTTCCGCTCTATTTAGTTGACTTACGACAAGCACGGAACACAGAGGTGGTAAATCTCATGAAATTTTCAATATGTTGGGTTAGGTTGGGTCATAGTTCCCATCCAGATAAGAAATGAGTTGATCATTGAAATTTTGGTAATTTTTTACTTTCACACCCCAGTTAAGAATAAAAATGTAATCATATTTATATTAGTACTTTATTAGATTCGCTTAGGCTTTGTTTGGCTAAATCATCCCTATTGACGAAACGAGTTGATAATTGAAATTAAGGAATAGGTTTAATTCCACACTCACCACCAGTTAGGAAAAATAATCAGCTTTATTATATCATTAAGTGAGGTTTTCTTAGGCTATTTACGTTAGTTCATCCCTCAGTTAAGAAACGAGCTGATAATTGAAGTTATTGCATATATGTACTTTCAATATCACACTTAGAAAAGTAAATATCAAAAATTATTTTTTATTTTAGGTTAGATTTGCTTATGTTAATTAGATTAGTTCACCTCCAGTAAAGAAAACAGCGTTGAAAGTTGAAGTTGTTGTTGTTTAGCGATTTGTAATTGATTGTATTTGTTCAGTCGTATTTTTTTTTTTTTCGTGTGAGAAGCATTTGGTGTTTATTCATAGGATATCGGGAGTAAGGGTTGGAACAGAATCTCTATCAATCGCGATTTGATAAGGATAATAATGTTTCTCCAGTTCCTTATTTTGTATACCAGTGAAGACTTATTTCGATGTGCGATGTCTTTAGTTGACCAGTATCCTCTCAGTTTCTGACTTTGACATGGGAGGAAAAGCCCTTCCTGGTATAATCCTATTTGGTGTGTAGGGGGATGGGTTTACCATGGGATGAAGAGTTGGGCGGTAAACCATCTACTGTCAGAAGACCTTTCTCACGTATCCAGCGGCTGACCTAGGCTGTGTGATGGGGAGGTAATGGTGGCGACCCTTTATCCCTAAGTGGCTAAAATGGGTGACTGAAGCGAACGAGCTTTTGGTGAAGGTGTTTGCTTTGACTCGGCCATCCACCTTATAAGAGAGATTGCAGCCATTGTATATGTGTGTATGTATGAAAACTAAATGTTCTAACATTTCATATGTCGCTATTAGTCCTCATTGCGGGGGTGTACACATTTGAACTGAGAAATTGAGGCTGGAAGCTCTTCCTAACGCCCCACGGTGTGTTCGATCGCGGGTCTGTCGCCTTCCGAGTCGAGTATTATAACCAATTTGCTACCGCTGTCCCATGTATGAAAACTAATATATATATATATATATATATATATATATATATATATATATATATATATATATATATATATATATATATATACACACACACACACACACACACACTGTATATATATGAATCTATTTCACGAGAACACGTTAATAATTGTAAATGTGGAAGGTTATGGATACGAAAGAAAATTTAAAGAAATTTTGAGGTCCTCAGTACTTTTGAGTGTATTTATCTAATACTCATCTTTAGATACCCCTGAACTTGAGTAGTAGAAAAATACACTCGAAAGTACTAAGCATCTCAACATTTCTTTCAGTTTCCTTACATAGCCGTAACCATCCCCTTATATATATATATATATATATATATATATATATATATATATATATATATATATATATATATATATATATATATATATCTGTGTGTGTGTGTGTGTGTGTGTGTGTGTGTGGCGCGCGCGCGCGCGTATGTATGTGTTTTTCTGTCTATCTATCTGTCCGTCTGTCTTTTACTTACAATCTCCCTCATATTCCCCTTCCAGGCATTTGTTCCCCCTTTCTTTATATTCCATTATTCCACCCTCATCTATATCTATTCCCGATAACCTCCTCCCCCTCTCTCGAACCTTATGCCCTACATATGATGCTATTTAAGCTATTTTATTCTTTTCGAGTTTACATATAAATTATCTTTCTATTTTTATATTCATATTTTTACCTCTTCTATTTTTTGTTATTTACAGATATCTTATTATATGAATTTTAAATGCAATGTTTATAGCAGTAGGTTGGCCCATGGCACCATCCACCCGTTGCAGTTCTACAGCGTAAGGTCCTTTGGATTTATGGGAACGGTCAGGAGAGCTCGATGTTAAGTTTTCTTTCTGTTAGGGTTCTTTTCTTAAGCCTACAGCTACACCGATTATTCTGGTGTATTCGTTACACATCTCTTATTATCCCTTCACATCTTACAAGTCACAACACCACATCTCTGTTTCTCTTTGCTTTCTTTATCATTATGTCTTTATTACTTTGACTTTTCTTTCACCCTCTCTTTTTATTGTTTACTATTCTCTTTCAGCTTTGTCCTTAAGCTGCTACTTTTTCTTGGTGCCCAGGCGCGACGATGGATTTTTTTTTTAATATGTAGAACCATATACTTGAAGGTCCCCATTCCAGGCAGGTGCAAATACTGTAAGATAGAAGATTTGTTGCCGTTTTTATGTGTCACCAGTAGTCCCCATACGAACGGGAGTGGACACAGACAGGTTGTAGTTATAAGGGGGATTAAGGCTGGAGGCCTTTTTATTCTTTACTATTCTCTTCTTTCAGGTTTGTCCTTAAGCTACTACTTTTTCTTGGTGCCCAGGCCCGACGATGGATTTTTTTTCTTTTTTTTGCCCGTCCCGGTTTCACACTCAAAAGAGAAATATATGTACCCTTCTTTTTAACTTCGTTTATATACTTGTTCTGTTAGTCAATAATTCTGAAGGAGAGCTGCAAGGTATTGATGTACTCGTGAGAGCTTGATTTTTGGAGGAAACAATTTTGATGGTGTAATCACGCAAACTGTTGAGATGGAAGAGGTAACTACATTAAGGACGTCGCTGAGAAGAGGTACTCCTTAGCGTCGTCTGTTGCTCACATTTACTCTTTTATTTCTTGCTTCTTCTCATGGCTCAGGTGTTCTGCTTTTGGCTTTATTTTGTTCTCAGTTTCATATATATTATATATTTTTGAATCTTTTAAGTCAGGGTCTTTCTGACCTTTGTCAGTATATATAACATATACTTCATCTTGTCTTGTTTTTCAAGCTCTTATTTATCATTGTCCAATGTTGTTTAGCCACATCTATGTTGCTTTCTTTGAAGTTCGTGTATTGCGCTGCTTGTTAAGAATCATCTGCATCAGCAGCTTTTGACTTCTCCGTAAATATTATTCACTGGATTTAGAAATGGTCTTTGGAACTCGAAGGTTCTCTAGCCATCCTTTCAATGGTATTTGTCGTCATTGTTTAATTCAAAATTATCTTTGGAACTCGAAGGATCTTTTAGTCATTCTTTGTTTATATTTTTCGTAATTGTTTGAATCGAAGCAGTCTTTGGAAATCGAAGGGTCATTAGCCATCCCTTCCTTTATATTTCTTGTCAATATTGAAGGATGACACACCAGACCTAATACAAGATAAATACATGTGGAACTATATACTTGAAGGTCTCCATTCCAGGCAGGTGCAATTACTGTAGTATTTAAGATTTTTAGCCATTTTTATGTGTCACCAGTAGTCCCCATTCGAACGGGAGTGGACACAGACAGGTTGTAGTTACAAGGGGGATTAAGGCTGGAGGCCCTTCCTAACGCCCCGAGGCGGTTCGAAATTGTGATATCTAGCTCCTCACTATCCGACGCCTTCGCTATACTACTGTAAGTTGTAATATGAATATACACAAATTAACCGCTTTCCGCCCCACCGCAGAAAAGCTTGTCTACTTACCCTGTGGCTAATCCAAATAGATTTGTCTGGGAAATTGTGGAGACCCTCTATCCCCTAAGTGCTAAGATAAGGTTCATTGACTTTTTGGTCAATGGGTGTGTTCTTTGACTCATCCACCCCTTACAAGGGGATTACAGCCACTGTATATGTGTGTATGCATTTAGGAATGAGGGAGAGAGAAAAATCATGGCTTTTTCACATGGTAACGCCTGTGACCTAAGCTGGCTTATTGAATGCACATGAGAATGGCATGGGTCAAGAATGGAACAGTATCAGCTCGATTTCGTACTTCTACCAGACCAGAGAATAAAAAGAAAAAAATAAATAAATAAATAAATAATAATAATAATAATAATAATAATAATAATAATAATAATAATGAATAAATAAAACCCCAGATCTCATTCTTAAGGCAACGTAAAATTGAGATGGAGACTGGTTATGCATATGATGTGGGAGTAATTTTGCATAAATGCATAAATAAATATATAAATGAATAAATAAATAAATAATAAATGAATATATAAACACTGGAATTACGCCTTTACGAGCGTTGAGTGCATTTTAAACAGGTTGATTAAATGTAAACAAAATGTGTATTTGTTTTTATAATGTAAATCTGGTTTTGAGTATGTGTGTATATACAGTAAATATGTGTTCAATATATTTCAGAAACTCACCTGACGTTCATGAGAGCATTTTAAGACTAGAGAGTCTATTATTATTATTATTATTATTATTATTATTATTCTTGTTGTTGTTGTTGTTGTTGTTGTTATTATTATTATTATTATTATTATTATTATTATTATTATTATTATTATTATTATTATTATTATTATTATTATTATTATTATTATTATTATTATTATTATTATTATTATTATTATTATTATTATTATTATTATTATTTTATTATTGTTGCTGTTAGTAGTAGTAGTAGTGGTAGTAGTAGTAGTAGTAGTAGTAGTAGTAGTAGTAGTAGTAGTAGGGTAGTAGTAGTAGCTCTTCTTTCTGTGAAATATGGCGAGTATACTGGATTTTTTTTTAGTACGTGATAATACTTCATTTTTATAAATATAGGATATTAAATGGATAAATTAAGCAACTTTTTTATGACTTTCATATTGTACTTACATCCATAATTGTCCTCGGAACAGAGACATTTGAACTATTTTTTTCAAGTCCATTTAAGACAACTCGTTTTGTCTCCAATACCTGTGAAGAATGGAAATTCACACGAATTGGACTAATACAATGGGGCTTGAAATAGGTATCCTAGGAAGAGAACTAGATTTTTAGCCTCTAGAAATGCGATAGGTAGAGTAAAGGAAATACTATTGGGTGTATTGAGCCGAGCGCTGTCGCATGACAGCGCCCCGCCTTGCAGCATTCCAGCACACCAGTCCAAAGGGGCCAAACCTACATGCTGCGGGTCTCCGTCCAGAACGGCGCTCGGGTTTAGCGGGTAGGAGTTCGTTTTCAGCGTTAACGACGAATGGACTTAGACCATGGGCTAGGTCTTTATATAGGTCGACGAGTGATCCTAAACGACGTGGTGGTTGTCGTTTATTGAGCTGCTGGGGGTTGATTTGCTGACGCAGGATATCCAGCATGGCGTCTTCGTCCGGGCTGTCAAAGATCTCACGAGGTTCGAAATGCATAGCGGCAGCCATGGGTTCCTGGGGTTCCCACGGTACAGCTTCTTTCTCTTCTGTGTCAGCGGACCAGGCTTGGTTCTCTGGTGATGTAGCCGCGTCACCAATGTCTGAGTGCCAATCTTGTGGCATCCATTCTCTGGAACTGACACTACGAGCTGGTCTTTGATACTGAAGAGAAGGTAACCACCTGTTTTTATTGGCTGCTGGTTGATCTGCTGTTGCGGCAACTGCCGTCACTAGAATAGACACCACCAACCTGCAGTTGATCTGCAATGTAGAATATATTGCATCATTATATTATGAAAAGTTACTTTTTTCAACTCCAATAGTATATTACATTATTACTATATATATATATATATATATATATATATATATATATATATATATATATATATATATATATATATATATATATATATATATATATATATATATTATATATATATATATATTAATTTCGTGACCTAAACTAGTCACCTTCTCAAAGTACTTTGAGAAGGTGACCAGTTTAGGGCAAGAAATTAATAAATACTTTATATATATATATATATATATATATATATATATATATATATATATATATATATATATATATATATATATATATATATATATATATATATATATATATATATTCGTTGTTTTATTTAATGGGCTTTTCCTATCATTTTAGACTGTATGTTAACATTTCAGTGTTATTAATATATATATATATATATATATATATATATATATATATATATATATATATATATATATATATATATATATATAAATGTGTCGTCCCAATCTTATTATATCTGGTAGAACAGTATTATCTCTGTTTTATATCGACGTAATTAAGATATAATAAGATCATTATATAGAAGGAAGTGAGAGTTAATGAGATCATTTCATCTCGAATCAGTGATTTATAAGTGAAAAATATATATCTCTCATATATCCTCATCTGGATTTCTTTCTTTCATTTTATCTGTTGGTATATTAGCTGGGATAGATAGGCATAGCTTTGTCTGTCTCGCTGTATTAACTGAGCTGGGATGTGAAAGGACTTTGATTTTGTGTGTCTGTGCGTGTGAGTTTACACACACACACACACACACACACATACACACATTATTTATATATATATATATATATATATATATATATATATATATATATATATATATATATATATATATATATATATATATATATATAGTGTGTGTGTGTGTGTGTGTAGAGGTAAGTGCATAATTTCATATGCCTCGTAAACAATTAGAAGATTTTATATCTCTTTGGTAGAAAGTAAAATTTGTGTGTATGTATGTATGTAAGGTTCACAATTGACTTTGTATGTAAAGGAAGTGGTTTTATGATATTTAGATTTCCAGGAACAATTTGGTTTATGGAAATTATTCTTTCATTTTTCTTTGCTCTCAAACATTAATGTTATTTTAGTGACAGGAAATTGAATGAACATGTATGCATCTGTATTGTAACCATGTTAGATTCGTATAGGTCTTTCAATATTACCGTTATTATTATTATTATTATTATTATTATTATTATTATTATTATTATTATTGTTAATATTATTGTTATTGTTATTGTTGGTGTTTTTAGTATTGATATTTTATACTACTACTACTACTAATAATAATAATAATAATAATAGCAGTCACACCCCACTTTGTGCTCTGCTTCCCGGACCCCATTTAGGTATTTTCTATTATAAACGACTACATTTGGGTAGTCTTGAGGTGCTCTTTCTCTAGATTCTCATCTTGGGTTATACTCGTGTTCACAGGTGTTAAAAATACCTATTAATAAATACGTTAATGAATTTTCATATTATTTTTTCCTTGGTCTCACAGGCATTTTAAGAATGAATATGACATAAATAAATACGTAAATTCATCTATAATTAAATGTTCATTTTCGGTTTATTTCAACCCGTTTTAACCTCTAATTGCAATCACCAATATTGCACATCTAATAAGTGTATTTACCGGCAATTGCATCTTCGTCTCAGTATAGCTATTAATGATGTAATGTGAATGTATAATTGTCAACCTTAATTATAATTCTAAACTATTGCATGAAATTATTACCTGTATTAGGTCACATAGGTACATTAAACGCCCTCCATGACCTTTATCTTCTGTCATATAATTATATTTTTATATTAGTTAATGTTTGTTTTGACTCGGCCACCTCCTTACAAGGGGGATTTCGAACATTGTATAAGTGGTTTATATACAAATAGGGGCCGTGGTCACTCTGTGGTAGGGCTTGCGGGCAGGAAGTGAGGAGCCTGAGAAACGTGAGGTCGTACCCACCTTGGGGGCGTTAGGAACGCTATCCAGCCTTCATTCCTCTTAACACTCCTTGTCCGTGTCCTCCACTCCCAATTTGAATGGGGGTAGAAATGATAAAATGTAACTTCACAAGATGTGCTCAAAATAGGGGGGAAGTGATGGAATGATGTTTTGATTTGCTTAAGAATTGTTTACATATGTTAAGAGGGAACGATCCAAGGAAAAGATGGGCAGAATACTTTGAGTGGTTGCTGAATGTTGAGGAAGATAGAGAGGCAACTATAGTGGCAGGGGGGGGGGTGTTCACGTGCTAGTAATGGGAGATGAAAATGAGAGAGAGATTACAAGAGAGGAGGTGAAAAGGGCATTGGATGAAACGAAAGCGGTAAAGCACCTGGAATGGATGGTGTAAGAGCGGAGATGTTGAAAGAAGGGGATGTGACGGCATTGGAATGGTTAGTGAGAGTGTTTAATATATGCTTTGTATTGTCAATGGTGCCAGTGGAATGGGTGATTGCTTGCATAGTGCTCCTATACAAAGGTACGGGAGATGTGTATGAATGCAGTAATTTTAGGAGTATAAGTTTGTTGAGTGTGGTAGGAAAAGTGTATGGTAGGATACTAATTAATAGGATTAGGGATAAGACAGAAAATGTGATCGCAGAAGTGCAGAGTGGTTTTAGGAGAGGTAGAGGTCATATAGATCAGATTTTTATAGTTAGGCAGTTATGTGAGAAATATTTAGCAAAGGGTAAGGATGTGTATGTTGCATTTTCGGATCTGGAGAAAGCGTATGATAGAGTTTATAGAAAGGCAATGTGGAATGTTTTGAGGTTATATGGAATTGATGGTAAACTGTTGCATGCAGTGAAGAGTTTGTATGAGGGCAGTAGAGCTTGTGTTAGGGTAGGGAATGAAGTGAGTGAGTAGTTTCCAGTGAGTGTGATGTCAACATGGATTTGTATATTGATGGAGTCGTAAGAGAGGTGCATGAGCGAGTGCGTGGTCGAGGTTTGAGAATGGTAGATGGGGATGATAACGAGTGGGAGCTGATTCAGTTGCTGTTTGCAGATGATACTGTGGTGGTGGCATATTCAGAGGAGAAGTTTTGTCAGTTAGTGTCAGAATTTGGAATGGTGTGTGAGAGAAGGAAGTTGCAAGTGAATGTGGGAAAGAGTAAGGTTATGAGGTGTACAAGAAATGAGGATGGTGCTGGATTTAATGTTATGTTGAATGGAGAGACACTTAAGGAAGTTGATCAGTTTAAGTATTTAGGCTCGGTTATAGCTGCAAA
>JAXCGZ010013330.1:37500-45000 GCA_037179515.1 Halocaridina rubra | reverse complement strand
TGCCAGTCGCTCTGGAAGCCTCTTGTGTCATCATCCTCCACCCACTCAAACGCACACGTATACACATGCACACGAGGCACCGGGAATTTATACACGCTTAGCAATTTTGGACTGTGCACATGTCATCAGATACAAATATGAATAAAAAGATGCGGAGAAGAGATAGATCAGTGAGATGACTAAATATTTTTCGTGATCGCTCGAGTCTTATGATACACTTTATATGCAGTCATATATTAAATACAATAATATTGTAGTCTCCATGGCAAAATGGTAGCGTCCGCGACTCTGAGGCGGCAGGTCGAGGGGTAGCGCCCCGTCACGGACTGATGTTAGTAAGGGCATACACTCAGGGTAACGATTACATCTGCCAAAGCAAGTCCTTCGCAAGAAGGCAACATTCCCAGCCCTTAGTAGGAAAGGGAGTCCGTGACGTAAAACCGGAACAATATTAAATACAACGATATATCATTGATTGTTTATGGAGTTTTTTTTCACGTTATTATTTTTTTTTTTTTTTAGGAAAAAAATAGTATTATCATACACAGCTTGTAATTTCTCTTGAAAGGTGGCCGAGTCACAGCATGCTAGGGTTATGGTTGGCTTTTCCCTCTAGAACCCCCATTCATATGCTTGGACTCCTCCCAAGAGGAATATCACGATGAGGGAGAATCCCAGTCCCTCGCGCCTCCCATTTAGTGGGACAGTGAGGTGGCTTTTTTGTCTCTTGTCCCAAGGGAAAGAAGAGAATACAGAGTAAGAGAGACTGAAATATGGGAGTCAGATGACGCTCAACCTCTCATTTATTTATAATAGATAGAATTTTAGTGTTTGTTACTTTATTATTTATTTATAAGCAAATACGACGGCAGATTAATCTCAAATATTATTGATATAAGGATCTCTCGTCTTTTTTACTAATTCATTTATTTATTTTGTTTATTGTTTCTCTTTTTTTTATATATATTCGTATTTTATGGAACACAGACCAAAATGACCAACGAGGCTATGAAGCCGTCTGATATATTGTGCTGGTATTTTTTTTTTTAATTATATTTATTGTATATAAGCAGAACCAAATGAACATATATTTGCCAATTTGTGTCATTATGAATCCCCATTATGGAGGTGAAAAGACAGGTTGGAGCTGGTGGATTAAGGCTGGATGCCCTTCCTAACGCCCCGCCTTGCCCGCGATAACGGGTCTGTATCCCATTGAGTCGAATGCTCTAACCATTGTGTTACCGCCGTCCTCACTCAAATTAACATATATATATGGGCTCTCTGTCGTGTGCTTATTTTGGTAAATGCACTCTAATATATAACCAAATAACTAATCGAAGTTACAGACTACGAAAGTGCTTCTTTACATCCTGTGTGTATGAGTATGTATTTTGAACGTACACAGCAGGTGTGTACGTTCAAAATACATTCTCATACACACACAGGATGTAAAGAAGTACTTTCATAGTGTGTGAGTAACATCGATTAGTTAGGACACAGAAAATGTTAATTGAATTCATAGTTTTCAGGACAGATGTGATAATTGTTAATAATACTTTATTTCCATTTAATACAATGGGTATTCGTCAGCCAGGGTAAGCCCCAACCCCCCACTGTGGTGTCCACCCACAGCAGTTCCTGCCAGTAAACAGCTTAAACTCTCGGTCTTGGACGGGAACCAGCATAGGGCTCTTTCCCTACGGGAAAGAGCCCTATCCTGGTAACTCCCCGTCTCCTGATCGGTTTCATTTTTACTTATTAATACTTATCACATCTGTCCTGAAAACTATGAATTCAATTAACATTTTCTGTGTCCTAACTAATCGATGTTACTCACACACGACGAAAGTGCTTCTTTACATCCTGTGTATGTATGAGTATATATTTTGAACGTACACAGCAGGTGTGATGAATTAAATTAATACAGAGTGACATCTCAAATTATATATATATATATATATATATATATATATATATATATATATATATATATATATATATATATATATATATATATATATATATATATATATATATATATATATATATATATATATATATATATTTCTTAATATACTTTTTAGTTTTTCATAAAGAAATATAATAAATCTTAACAACAGGAGGTTAACCACCAAGAAGGCAACTTAATTACTATATTCGTTATTTTATTTATTTATTTATTTACTTATATATTCTTAAACGAAAAATGAACAAAACCGAAAAAAAAACGATTAATCACGAAGTGTCGTGTCAACTTTTGTCTACTTTTGCTAGAAGACAAAAGACTTTAACTCCGTAAATGTTTAAATCAGCGTTGCCTTCCATGAGGAAATTTCCCCAGTTTGGGATTTTTTACTTTAATTCCGTAAATGCTTAAATCAGCGCTGCCTTCCATGAGGAAATTTCCCCAGTTTGGGATTTTTTTTTTTAATTAAGGGATTTTTTTTATTATTAGAAATTCCCTTTATATGGGGTCGCTTTTTCTCACCAATCTCATGGAGAGTAATGTATGTTTTTACCTAAAATTTTATGACCAAACTCCCTTCTTAACACCAACTCTTTCCACCGATCTGGAATTGGGACTGGTACCCAATCAAGGTGGGTTTTTTCCCTAGTGACTGAATTTGTTGCTCCCCAGAGCACAATTGTGTTCCCCAGTGGCTGGATTTGCTCCACAGTGGCTGGATTTGCCTCCCCTGTGGCTGGATTTAGTATCTCGCTGGCTATATTTTCTATTCCAGTGGCTTCCCTAGTGTCTAGAGTTGCTGCTCCGGTGGCGATATTTGTTCCCCCATTGACTATAAATTGCTCCAACAGTGCTTAGATTTTTTTTATCTCTTTACCATTAATTTATGGAAAGTTATGGAAATCTGAAATTTTTAAAGGATCTGAGGAATTTTTGACCAGATTTGAAAGAGAATTTGAGAGCAGCCCACCTGGCAACACTTGCCTACCAACCTACCACAGTCTTCCTTGGGTTGCGAAAGGGGAATCAGCACAATGGCTGTAGCCTGATGAACCTAAACAAAGCGGTTATTCTTAGATAGTGTGTAATGATAATCAATGGAGACAAGAAGCTGTATACACGCGCGTGCGGACACACACACATTTTACACTCATGCACACTCACAGGTTGTATATATTTAGGGTAATCAATGATTTTTTTTTTTATGAAAGGGCATTAATTGACAAAGATGTGTTTGACAGTGTCGTGTCACGCATGCATGTACACATGTAGTAAGTAATTACCTAATAGTGTTTACGGGAAAAAACCTCATGCTCGTAACTCCCCGTTTCCTGGCCGGTTTCACCTTTGTACTTAATGATACTTATCAAACTTGTCCTTAAAACAATGGATTGAGTTAGCATTAACTACCTCCTTGCCTACTGTGTGTCAAAGAGCCCTGTGCTCGTTACTCCCCGTCTCCTGGTCGGTTTGATTTTTATTTACTAACACTAATCATATCTGTCCTTAAACCTATGAATGCATTTAGCATTTACTGTTTCTTCATGTGTGTTTGTGTGAACTGAAAGCTATGTACGAAGTATCTAAAAAGATATCTACAGGAAACCGGGAATAATAATTTGAATACATCAAATGTTTTCCGGTATGTACATATTTAGATTGCTAACTTTGTAGTTGCACGCACACACATTCACATACACGCACATATATTGCATATATAGTTTTTTTTAATATTCGTCATTTAACCTTTATATTTAATAACAAACTTGTCAATCAGAGTTGTATGAGAGCTCAGTTTAACTGAGCTGGAAAATGGAATCGGAAATATTAATGTCTGCCGTTGACAGTATAATTTTTTTTAGCATTAAAGAGAGTATATTAATACAAATAGTATTAATTTCTTTTAAGTTTAGTATTGGTAATGGGCAGTTTCCTACCATATATATATATATATATATATATATATATATATATATATATATATATATATATATATATATATATATATATATATATATATATATATATATACTGACTCACACACAAAAGTGAAGAGAAGTTGAGTCTCTTGTGCCCTCCATAGTAGGTTCTCTCTTTCTCTTTCTCTCCATTTTTCTCTGTGATTCTAGGAGATGGGTGGGTTCTATCCAAATGCGGACTTCAACATCCACTGCCTCCTAGAGTTTACTCTCTCTTTATCTTTTGCTCTGTAATTTATTCTTTCCTTCTCCTAGGGTGGGTGACAAGGATACCGCCTCTATGTTCCCCTGCGTTTTGTAAAAGTCGACTAAATGGGGGTAATGCGAGGAAACAAGTAATCTTCTCTTTGTTCCTTTCTATGGCAAAGGTTCAAGGCCACCCTCCCCCTTATTAGAGGGATTATGGCCCTTATACTCGTGTGATTACCTAATTGTGCTTACGGGAAAGAGCCCAAAGCTCGTAGCTTCTCGTCTCCTGATCGGTTCCATTTTGTACTTAGTGATACTTATCATACCTGTCCTTAAAACTATGGATTGAGTTAGCATTAACTACCTCCTCGCTTACACTAAAAAGTACTTCCTTGCATCCTGCAAAGAAGTTTTCTTACGAAGCTTCAAACTATGACCTCTAGTTCTAGAGCCAACCATATCAAAATATCGATCCCTATCCACTTTATCATAACCATGAAGGAATTTAAAGACTGTCACCATATCTCCCCTCAATCCTCTAGCTTCGAGTTATGGTAAGTCTAATTCCCTCAGCCTCTCATCATAACTGAGATTGCGAACTTCTGGCACCAGTTTCGTGGCATGTCTTTGAACTTTTTCAAGCTTAGCTACGTGCTTTTTCAAGTGCGGATTCCAAAAGGGGGCTGCATATTCTAGTTTTGGCCTCATATAGGTTACATAAATATTTCTGAACATTTCCTTGTCCATGTGCCTGAAGGCTACCCTTACATTTGATAAGAAAGCATATGCTGCCCTTACTATGCCATTTATAAGTATTTCTGGAGACAAATCTGCCAGTATGTTTACTCCTAGATCTCTCTCATTTTCTGTCTCTTGAAGTTGTACTCCTGCCACCTGTCGTATAGTGTTATTCTAACACTATACTTATTCTATAGGTAGCGAGGTCGGGGATAGAGATGCATCGTTTAATTAACAGTAATTTATTTAGAGATAACTTGAACTGAACTTGTGCCTCAAAGCTCCCATTTCTATAGTTCCTGAAAGTCACTATTCCTCCCTAGCACAATCAACAATTCCCCGCCCCCTTCGGGGGAGGATTCTAACTAGGACGTAAGTTCTGCCCCCCGCAAGGACTGACTTCTAACTAACAGACAGGCTCTTCGTATGCCATCCTCTGGTGGCGGGTCTTCGAGTGCGCACTCTGCCCTCTAGCAAGTATTGGCGTCTATATGAGATGCCATACGACACGCCGAGTAGTCCAGCTTGGGCCTTCTTGCACTAGTACCCATTCTCATTACCTTACATTTTGAAGTACTGAATTTCATTAGCCACTTTTCTGACCACTCATGCAGACTATATAGATCTTCTTGAAGTTCTCTACCATTGTTCTCGTTTCTTACTTTCTTCACAGTCTTTGCATTATCTGCAAACATATACATGAATGAATTTACAGACTCTGGTAGGTCATTTACATATACAAGGAACAAAAGTGGCCCTAAAACTGAACCCTGTGGAACTCCACTACTAACTTCTCCATTCAGGCACTGAGTGTCTTACTCTTACCCTCTGTTCCCTTCCTTCTAAGTAAGTTTTTATCCATTTCAAAACATTTCCACCTATTCTTGCCATTGCTTGCAGCTTCTTCATAAGTCTCCCATGTGGAACAGTGTCAAATGTTTTCTGGAAGTCTAGGAATATGCAATCTGCCTAGCCCTCTCTTTCCTGTAAGATTCGGCTTACCTCATCATAAAATTCTAATAAGTTTGTTACTGTTTATGTACCTTCTCTGAAGCCATGTTGTCTCACTGACAAAAAGTTGAAGGATTCCAAGCGAAGATAGATATGTTTCCTTAGTAGTTTCTCCATAACTTTGCAAACTATGCTGGTCAAGGAAACTGGTCTATAGTTTAGAGCCATATCCCTCCTTCCCTTTTTGAAGATAGGTATCACGTTCGCTTGTTTCCAGAATCTTGGAATCTCCCCTGACTCCAGTGACTTTTTAAATATGATACTTATTGCCACTGATATTGAGTGTGCACATTTTTTAAGTACATATAGAGGATATATCATCAGGACTTGTAGCTTTATGGACATCTAACTCCATCAGCGCTTTGCATACCTCTGTGGCTGAAAAGTTAATGTTCTCTAATACCGGCCCATGAGATTCTTTCTCTGCAGTCTTAGGGGGGTGGGGTATTTACTACTGTAATACTGACTGAAACTCCTTGTTTAATTCTTTGCAGATCTCTTCATCCGTCTCAGTGATGCTTTCATCTGCTCTCTTAAGCCTCAAAACCTGTTCTTTTACCTTCAGTTTTCCTTTGATAAAGCTGTGGAGAAGCTTGGGATTTTCTTTAGCCTTCCTTGTGATGTCCCTTTCATAATCTCTCCCCACCTCTCTTCTTTAACTTAGGTAATCATTTCTTGCTCTTTTGAAGGTTTGCCAGGCATTTATGTTTTTTCTTCTTCCATACCTTTTCCAGCATTTGTCTCTCCACTCCTTAGCTCTTTTACATTCATTATTGAACCATTTCTCTCTGGCATGAATTACACCTTCTTTGGTGATAGGTATGCAGCAATCTACTATCTTCCCATATTTTTCACAAAAGATGTCGTATATTTCTTGTACAGATTTGTTGTAAAATAAGGTCCTCCAGTCAATAACTGCCAAAAGCTCATTCATTTTGATGTAATCTCCTTTCGGATAGTTCCTCCTCATGTCCTCAGTGCCTCTACTCTCAGTCAGGACATCTTCAACGATATAATCCATCAACAACACACAGTGGTCACTCTTTCCAATTGGTGGTTCATACTCAATTTTTTCAATATCCAATACGTTATCTGTGAATATTTGATCAAGTAGTGATGGCTCATCCCCACCCCTGGCCTTCGTTGGTTCCAGTACATGTTGGTTCAGGAAATTCCCTTGTATGCAATCTAGGAAGCTTGCCCTGAATGAGTCCTCACCACTGTGTGGGTCAAGATTTATCCAATCCATCTTTTTATGATTAAAATCTCCCATAATCAAAATCCTACATTCTCTCTCGTGCCATCTTAACAACTGAGTTTATGACTTCAGTAGTATCAATATGACTTTCCTCATAAACTTCTAGCCTATGTTGGTTCCTTTGTAAGTTATATACTACAGTTATTATAATGCTCTCTGACCCAGTATTTATGCGAGCAACAAGAAATTCCTTGAACTCATTTTCTATAGCCAAGCTTATTTCTTCAACCTGAATGCTTTCACTTATGAGCAGTGCTCTCCCTCCACCAGTCCTCTCAGATCTTTCAAGCTTTAATATTCTTAAGCCCTTGAGAAAAACTGTGACACTGTTTATGTCCTAACTCAACTTAGTCTCT
>JAXCGZ010013330.1:30000-32500 GCA_037179515.1 Halocaridina rubra | reverse complement strand
ATGGTGCCTCCTTTGTCACTTCCTCCACCATCACATCCATGAGAAGGTTAAATAGATAGGGGCTAAGAGCTGATCCCTGATGGAGTCCAACTTTCACCTGAAAAGGCTCTGTAGTGCCAACTGTACTTCTTACTCTTGTTGTGGCTTCCCTGTATATGTCCTGAACTATCTTGACATACTTCTCCTTCACTCCCTTCGACCTCATACTCCTCCACACCTCGCTTCTCGGGACCCGATCATAAGCTTTTTCCAGGTCAATAAACGCCATGTACAGCCCTCTTTGCTTATCTCTATATTTTTCCATTGTCTGCCTCATTGCGAATACTGCATCCATTGTTCCTCGACCTTTCATAAAACCAAACTGCTCACTACAAACTTCTGTCTCCTCCCTCAGCCTTTTATCCAACACTCTTTCCAGCAGTTTCATAGTGTGAGATGTTAGCTTAATTCCTCTATAGTTGTTGCAACTCTGGATGTCTCCCTTTTCTTTGAAAATCGGTACCATTATACTATCTCTCCATTCGTTCGGGATAGTCTCTTCCTTCATCACCATGTTCAGGAACTTTGTCAGCACCCGTATCCCTTCTTCGCCCAAACTCTTCCATACCTCTGCAGGAATCTGGTCTGGCCCTACTGACTTTCCATTTTTCATCTTCTTCAACGCTTCTCTGACTTCCGCCTCACTCACAGGGTCTA
Organism: Halocaridina rubra; assembly: GCA_037179515.1. Taxonomy (NCBI): domain Eukaryota; kingdom Metazoa; phylum Arthropoda; class Malacostraca; order Decapoda; family Atyidae; genus Halocaridina; species Halocaridina rubra. Next base: position 31,804 of record JAXCGZ010013330.1, on the reverse strand, counting down.
CCTCTCCCTCCATTCCCACTCCTTCACCTCTTCGTATTCTTGGATTCTCCTGATTTAGAAGTTCTTCGTAGTAGTCCCTCCACCGCATTTTAATCATGTCGGGGTCAGTAAGCACTCTTCCGTTCTTATCCTTGATTTGCTTTATTGATGTTAGGTCCTTTGTCGATCTGTTCCTTTCTTTTGCTAACTTATAGATTCTCTTCTGTCCCTCCTTTGTTTCAAGGTTCTCATACATATCCTGCAGTGCTGCTGCACGCGCCCGTGCTACAGCCCTCTTCGCCTCCTTATTTGCATCTTTCAACATAGCTTTACGCTCCTCTGTTCTTTCCTTGTCGTAAGCTTTCTTCATCTCTTTCTTCTTTTCTATCTTCTCTTTGCAATTTGAGGACCACCACCAAGACTCTTTTCCGTTTCTCGGCTTCTTTCCAGATGACTTTCCGAGGACTTCCTCTGCCGTACTCTTGATCACTTCACTGTTCCTTTTCCACCACTGATCCACCTCCTCTGCCTCTTCTATCCTTTGTAGTGCTTCCTCTTGAACTCCTGCCGCACCACCTCATCCTTGAGTTTCCACCACTTGATCCTAGGTTCTCCCCTCTCGACTCCGGTCCTTCGCGTCCTTACAACCAGCTTCGCCACAACTGGGCTGTGCTGCGCTCCCACACTCTCTCCTTGTAGTACTTTGCAGTCTTCCACTTCTCGGATGTTTTCTCTTCGATACAGGAGGAAGTCGATTTGACTCTCTCTGGGACCATTTCTGTATGTCCGGTAGCGGTTTTTCATGAAGAACGTGTTCAAGATCGCCATGTCAAATGCTATGGCAAAATCCAGCACGCTCTCCCCCTCCTGGTTTTTCACTCCAGTACCTTTGCCTCCATGAACTCGTCTCACTCCATCATTGTCATGTCCTATATGCCCGTTTAAGTCGCCGCCCACGACACACCTCTCCCCCGGCGGGACCTCCCTCTGTACTTCGTCCATTTCTTGCCAGAACGTTTCCTTCTCTGCGTCATCGCACCCAACTTGGGGGGCATATGCGCTGATCACGTTTATTGCTTCCTGACCATATACCAACTTGATCCTCAAAATCCTGCTGCTCTTCCTCACCACCTCCACCAGCTCCTCCTTGGTTTGGGGGTCTAGCACCACACCCACTCCATTTCTTCCTCTCTCATCCGCTCCACTGTATATCAACTTGTAGCCTCCACCCAAATCTCGCGCTTTACTTCCTTTCCATCTTGTCTCTTGTACACACAGTATGTTAATCTTCCTTCTCTCCATCAAATCCGCAACTTCTCTTCCTCTACCGGTCATGCTACCGATGTTAAGAGTAGCAATCCTCAGGGTATGGACTCGCTTCTTTAGCCGCACCCGTCCATATTGATGCGGTAACCCTCGTCCAGTTTCAACAGAGGTCGGGCTCCTCTGTGCGTCGCGTGAGCGGGGTACGCCCTGGCCATCTTCGGTATTCTCTCGACTGCTATCCATGGGTTTTGGCAAAAGGGTTTTACAGCCGGATGCCCTTCCTGACGCCAACCCTCCCCATTTTTCCGGGCTTGGGACCGGCACTGGGCTGCTATTTCTAGCAACCCAGAGGCTGAGTTAATAATAAAATAAACACATTACCATATGTGGAAACATGAATCATATTTTACCCCCGACTGGGACTCGTACCTAAGACTCAATTGTTGTGCCAAAGCGCTCTCAACTACACCACTGAAAGTCTAAAAGAGAAACAAACCTTGCATCTTGACTGCTATACTAGGAGTGAACGTATTCTATTTGAATGCCTTTTTGTTCATAT
>JAXCGZ010013330.1:0-25000 GCA_037179515.1 Halocaridina rubra | reverse complement strand
TTTTTTTCACCTAGCTCCTTCCAACTCTGCAGATATAATGAGTGCATCATTGAATAAGTCAGTTTATGCATGCAACCAATTACACTCTGTGCTCAAACATGAGAATAGGCATCCTTATGTCTGTTCTGTAGCTATCCTTGTCAACTTAAATTGGACTGTCCAGGACATTTCGTTGTTAAGTCTTCCTTCAGTTACGGTTCTTTTTCTATGCCTACATCATCACCGAATATTCTCGGATATTCGATACTCATCTCTTATTATCCCTTCATATCTAACAAATCACAATACTCCCCATCCCTGTTTCTCTTTATGTTTTCTTCGTGGCCAGGCCCGATTAGGGAAGATTTTTTTTTTTCCGTCCTGGTGTCTCATTCATAAAAAAAAAAAATCATCTTCATAGCTTTCGGCTTCTTCCTTCAGGGATCGCCACTGCATATAAATGGTCTCCGTATTGCCCTGTCGCATCGTCCTCCTCCGTCACATCTCACACCTTTATGTCCTCCCTCACTACATCTATAAACCTCCTCTTTGTCCTACATCTCCGCCTCCATCTTTAGCATCCTTGTCCCAACATACCTCCCATCCTTCCTCAGCATAGGCATAAGCCATCTTAATTTCGTCTCTTTTACCATGTCCCATGGTAGCTTTGCACTCAATAAGTGCAAATAGGTTGTAGGGAATAAGTGCGTATGATATCAAAGCATCTCTTTTTTTTCAGTGTCAATTTCTATATAATATGCTGCAGCAATAGTTCTGGCTATATTTTTATCTTTCGAGATATAACGTTCCTCACCCTAGACATCATTACCTCGTATATAATTCTCGGTAAGCATTCTATTAATACTGTGTGGGGGGGGGGACTTGGAAGTACTAAGAGTCACCCTCATGTCTTTCTTATGAGAAGGGGGTTGGAAATTCAATTAACTCATCCCTTCGTTTTAAAATGTGATTATTATTGAGGAAGTCAGATATATGCAGAGAGTTTCTTCTTTCGTCCCTCTACATTTCTCCCTCCCTTTCCTTGCCTGAACTGCAATTTTATTATGGGAAGGAGACACTTATAACATTCTTTTACGTCTTACCTATTTTATTCCAGTTTTCTTACAATTTAGGTGTCTGTGCGCGCCATTATATAAGATTTTCATTATCCTCATCAAATTTCGGCGTCTGTCTCGCCAATTTAGAGGATGGAGTTCTTTTACAAGAAGGCAATGTCGTAGCCCTTAGCAGGAAAGGGAGTCAGTGACGTAAAACCGATCACACCACATCAGTCTCTTTCTTTTCCTCTCTCCATTCAATATTAATTTAGCCATATTTTACATAACTTCACCTTTTTTCTCTCCATCTTTTAATTTAAGTGCGATGGCATAAAATTGTTGGATTCGCTTCGCCATTTCTCCCTTCACTTTATCATTATTTAGGTGTCTTTGGCGCCATTTTATAGGATTCTCTTAAGCGCTTATTTCTCCATGTTATAATTTAAGTGTCTGTGCTACACATTATAGGATTCTGTTAACTTTTCCCTCTTCACTTTATTATGATTTAAGTGCTTTTGGCCACAGTTTGTAGGAAAATCGAATAGAAGAGAGAGCCAGGCATAAATCGCAGAGCTATATAGTAAAGTAGATGCCAAGGAAAGCTTGAATGAATTTAATAAAAAGAGCCAGACACTAGTCGCAGAGCTACGGAGTGAAGTAGCTGCCAAGAAAATCGAATTGAAGGAATTTAAGAAAAAGAGCCAGGCACAAATCACAGAGCTACAGAGTGAAGTAGCTGCCAAAGAAAGCGAATTGAATGAAGTTAAGAAAGAGAACGAGACACCTCGCAATGAGAAAGTACAGAAGAGGCATAATTGCATATTTGAAGAGACGAGATAGAAAAACCCTTTCACTGGTAAAATTGAAGAGGGATTGGCCGATTTAGTGATATAAGGCTCTAGGGATATGACCTATGTCCCAGAACATTTGCAAGCGATGGGGGTAAAGAACTTCCAAGTTTGCTATGCATCCACATATGCGGAACTCTCTGATATTGGGGTACGAGCCCGTTCTGCTAAACTCAGTCACGGTGGCTTGGTAGTTCTTCAAGGTGGTGGATTTTGGCGTTCCGACTGGATGGGAGACATGGCCGCGAATCAGATAACAGCCACCCTGATAACCATTTTGGAAAACAACCCTGAAGTTAAGGTAGCCGTTATGTCGGTGTTTCCCAGTCAGACCAATCCGGCTAAGGGCATGCATATAAACAAGGTCATTCGTTGTCGAATGGAATTAATGAAAATTAATGGATATAATGTGGAATACTTAGACAACGTTGTTGATAAATTCGAAGATGAAGATTTACTTTTGGAGAAGTTCCTGAATCATCAAGGCGCGAGGAAATTTTGCGAATTCCTAGTCAAAAGTATTCGTAACTTTTCCTTTCCGAAAAGAGATGAAGTGTTCTTGCCCAGTCAGAAGCAAAATGACAGTACAGTTTCCGATGAAAGTCAAGCCGTTGGCAAATATCTAAAGACCTTGATTAATCAAAATCACATTTTGAGAAATGACTCTTTTAGGTTACTAGAACTTAAGATTCAGTGGACTATAAAGAATAAGGAACTGAAAAAAACACAATTATAAGTTAATTTATGAGTATGTAGAATAAGTTAGAGGAAAATAGAGAATAAGATTTTTTTTAAGAAGGTATCAGGAATTAAAAAATGGATTTTTTTTTTTTTTTATTCTGCGCAACCTAGAGCAATTGGACGTGGCGACTGCTGCTTGTAGTGGGTACTACTTGTGATGGTTGCTACTTCTGCTGGTGGCCATTGCAATTAGTATTTACTACTTGGTAGTAGTTACTTCGGAAGATTGTGACAGGTTTTGCAAAGAATGATATGAATCTAGGTAATCAAATTAATTAGGTGAACTTAGGGGCGTTAAGAAGGCCATTCAACTTTAATCCCTCAGCTCTGACATCGCTATGTCCAACCCTTATTTGAATGAGGTCCCATTGGGACAGAAAACTGTTTTTACTGTATAAGCATAGAAAACCTAGCTGTATCTAATATTCCAAAGACTAAAATAATTCAGTATATTTTATTTTTGTGTGTGCAAAACCAGGATTAAATTTACATTTTTATTTTATTTTATATTAAATGTGTATGTAAGGGACATTTCACTTTTCATAGACCTACCAGACCGCACTAATACTAATAAGGAAATACATTCGTTAGTAGATATATAAATAATTATACATACGAAAAATACATATACGAACAAGTAGCTATGTATGAATTTGTAGAGATGTAAATAGCTATATGTAGTATATACAGGCATAGGTAAATACATTCATATATATATATATATATATATATATATATATATATATATATATATATATATATATATATATATATATATATATATATATATATATATATATATATACTTTTTCTCGTGTATTAACTTCTCATATGTATACTTATTCACATATTTATTAATGACTATATTTACATATTCGTGTATTTACTAACTAATACTTCATATATTTATTTATATCTTTACAAATTCATACATATCTACTTTTTCGCGTGTTTATGTATATTTGATCGTATATTTACTTATTCTTGTATTTACTCATATATCATATGATTATTCATATCTTTATCAATTAATACATATTTACTTTGTCGTGTATTTACGTTTCATATGTAGGCCTATACTTATTCATATATATATATATATATATATATATATATATATATATATATATATATATATATATATATATATTTATTTATATATGTAATATCTATATATATATATATATATATATATATATATATAGATATATATATATATATATAAGATATATATATATATATATATATATATATATATATATATATATATATATATATAGATATATATATATATATATATATATATATATATATATATATATATATATATATATATATATATGTATATTATTGATAAAGATATGAATAATGATATCATCTATGAATAAATGTATGAAATAGTAAATATACGATCATATATACCTAAACACGCGAAAAAGTAGATATGTATGAATTTGTAAAGATATAAATGAATATATGAAGTATTTGTTAGTAAGCACACGAATATGTAAATATAGTCATTAATAAATATGTGAATAAGTATACATACGAGAAGTTAATACACGAGAAAAAGTATTATTAGTTGCAATACATGATATGCAGAATTTTTTTAAACTTTTAAACTTTATTTCCATTTCATTACAATGGGTATTCGTCAGCCAGGGCAAGCCCCAACCCCCCACTGTGATGTCCAACCACAGCAGTTCCTGCCAGTAAACAGCTTAAACTCTCGGTCTTGGACGGGGACCGATCTTTCGACCTCGTGAATGCGAAGCCAGCGCGTTACCACTGTACTAGCCAGAAGGAGGGAGAGAGAGAGAGAGAGAGAGAGAGAGAGAGAGAGAGAGAGAGAGAGAGAGAGAGAGAGAGATAATTGAATATAAATATATAAAATATATGAGGGGGTGAGGGGTTACTGCCTCCCGTATATCGCTCTATTTCTCGTGCTCTACATAGTTTTCGTTCTTCCCCCCCTAGGGTGGGGGGACAAGAATGCCCTCTCCTCATTCGTTAATATTTTATGATTTCGCCCGTATGTCTTTAAAAGTTAAATTCAAATTTTTTATGGTTTTTGATATGTTTTGAACGAATATAATCTTCAAAACCTTAGGATTTTATTTATAACCTAACCTAACCCCTTGACCTAACTTTGAACCCAACCTAACCTCTCCAAACCTAATCTGAAAACGGGTAATTAGGTTCGATTTTCGAGATCAGATTCGTTCAGAAAACATTAAAAAAGAAATCATATAATCGTAACAAAAAAATTATGCTCCCCTACGTGTCGTAAAAGACAACTAAATGGGATGCAGCGGGTGGGCGGTAAAGCCCCTTTTTATATTTTCCTCCCGCAAAGCGTCAAGGTTTTGTTTTAAGTCAACCACTCCTTTTTAAGGACTATTAAATGACTCTTGTATGGAGATACCAATGAATAAAATAATTATAATAAAAAAAAACAAAGGAGTCGGTTTTACGTCACGGCCTCCCTTTTCTACCAAGGACTAGGACGGTTGCCTTCTTGCGAAGGACTTTTGACAGCTGTAATCGTTACCCTGAGTGCATGCCCTTGCTAACCTCAGGCCGTGACTGAGAGCGAATCCTCGACCTGCCGCCTCAGAGTCGCGGACGCTACCGTGTTGTCACACAAACGTCCATATTATAAAGGAAATTAATAAATAAATAAAAGGATAATTAACATGAAAGATAATAAACGAACTTTGGTAACAATATCCAAATAAATAGTACGTATTTTTCATATTAATTATTATCTGAAATTAAGTTTATTTAGATGGTTCTTTTGCCATTGCTTTCATTATATTAATGTTATATCGCTGTGAAATTCCTCTCTATTGAGATAGCAATAACATGGTTTTTTTTTTTGTATGTTCGTTTCAATAATAGGGTTAATTTTGCGTCATAGTGGCTGAATTCAGCTCTTAACAGTTGTAGGGAATTTGTGTTTTGAATGAAATGGAGTTAGAGAGAGAGAGAGAGAGGAGAGAGAGAGAGAGAGAGAGAGAGAGAGAGAGAGAGAGAGAGAGAGAGAATTAAATATCAATTGAAAGTATTCGCAAGATATATATGTGTATGTTTATGTGTGTTTCTTTCTCCATCTTGATCATTTTAGGTGTCTTTAGCGCCAAATTATAAGATTCTCTTCACCTTCTCCCTCTAAGTTTTTTTTTTCTCGTAAGTTAGGTGTCATTGGCGCCAAATTTTAGGATTATCTTTATCTTTTCTTTCTCCACCTTGATCATTTTAGGTGTCTTTAGCGCCAGATTATAAGATTCTCTTCACCTTTTCCCTCTAAGGTTTATCATAATTTAGGTGTCATTGGCGCCAATTTTAGGTTCCTTCACCTTTTCCTTCTCCACCTTGATCATTTATAGGTGTCTTTAGCGCTTCAGTTTATAGAGATTCTCATTCACCTTTTCCCTCTAGCTTTGATCTTATCATAATTTAGTTGTTTTTGGCACAAGTTTTTTTTATTTTTTTTTATTTTCTTCACTTTTTCTTTCACCTTTGTCATTATTTGATGTCTGTTCAACTACTTTAAAGGAATATTTTTTTTCTTCCTCTTCACTTTTAACATAATTTGGGTGTCATTGGCACCAAAGTTAGATGATTCTTTTAACTTCTTCCTTTCCTCATATATAATTTAAATGTCTGTGTTGCTAAGCTTAAATTAGCGTGTCTGGCAATAACCTATAGGTTTCTTTTTATTTTCTCTCTTTCTTAACTTTTATTATATATCTTTGGTGTTTGTTGTACTAGCTTATAAGATTTCCTTTTTATTTTCTTTCTCACCTTATTAATCATAGTTTTGTGTTTTGGCGCCAATTCATTACATTCTTTTCATCGTCTTTTTCGCCTTATTAAGCATAGTTGTGTGTTTTGGCGCCAATTCAGTAGGTTTTTTTTTATTTTCTTCCTCAGTATCTTTACGGCAGTATTGATATCTGCAACGCCATTTTGCAAACTTATTCAAATATCATAATTTATATGCCTTTGCCATCCCTAAGTCTGTTATTCTTTATATCTTAAATCGTTACTTGTCTTATATTATGCACAAATTGGCATACCGTGTGTGTGTGTTTTTTTTTTTTTTTGTTTTAAAGAATGTCATTTTACGGAAATTGATAAGGACAGTATTTGAAGGTCATCAAATTTTTCTCTTTACTCATGATCTCTGAAATATTTTGTTAGGTTGTTCATATTTGACTTTTATATATATATATATATATATATATATATATATATATATATATATATATATATATATATATATATATATATATATATATATATATATATATATATATATATATATATATATTTCTGCCGTCTATGGCGATGCACAGATAGGAAACGCAATTCTAGGGCAGGCGTGGGACGTCCCTTCTCTCCAGGATGACTTAGCAGCACTGGCAGGGGTCATTGTAGGATTGAATAATTGACTGAGTCATTGTATTTTTAAATGATTGAATAATTGACGGGGTCATGGTCATTGAATTTTGTTGATGATTAAAGAATTAACGTTTTTTTTTTACTGAAAAATTGTCTTCCACAACTCTTATGGGGTCGCTGTTTCTAAACTAGCCTCGCAGATTTACTTTGGTTTGGGCAAAAGAATTTACGTTCGAATGCCCTACTTGACGACATCCCTCCTCACTTATTTGGTCTCTGTTACTATCAAAGAATTTCACTGATTTGCTTTCCCTGTGGCATGAATAACTGACTAAATAGGAAAAAATATTAAAATTGACTATCAGTGTAACAAAAATAGAAGTAGGAGGAACCATTTAATGTGTACGGCTAGTAGTGTACTGTACCTTTGCGAACTCGCATCGTGGTAGATGCAAAAACTTTTTTTCCTTTTTGGTCAGCCTATTCAGGTGAACGTAATTTCATCTTTCTACCACGTGATCTTGTTAGCACGTGCTGAGAACCACCACGTTGCATAAGTTCTCTTGTTTTCCTTCGTTACTTTCATTATATGTAATGCTTTTTCGTCTTCCCCTTCCTTTATCCCAGTTATACGTGTCGTATTTAAATTTATTGATGTATATTTATTTACCTGTCTTTTGTAGTATTTTTTCTTTTTCTATTATATATATATATATATATATATATATATATATATATATATATATATATATATATAATATATATATATATATATATATATATATATATATATATATATATATATATAACCAAATAAGCACATTACATATTTGAAAACATGAATCATTTTTTACCCCGACCAGGTACTTGAACCTAGGACTTATAATTACTAAGTCAAGGCGCTACCAACTACACCACAGCAGGTTAAAAGGAATCCAGCCTTATAGCTTATATCTGCTATACTTAGGAATGAACGCATTCTATCTGAATGCCACTATGTTCATATTACAGATTCCCCAAACTCACTCGTGGCTTCATTTTCGCATTTAATTCAACTCCCAATCTCATTCGGGTCCAACAATAACCACATAAGCACATTACATATGTGAAAACATGAATAATTGGGGAATCTGTAATATGAACATAGTGGCATTCAGATAGAATGCGTTCATTCGTAAGTATAGCAAATGTAAGCTATAAGGTTGGATTCCTTTTAACCTTCTGTGGTGTAGTTGGTAGCGCCTTGACTTAGTAATTAGAAGTCCTAGGCTCAAGTCCCGGTCGGGGTAAAAAATAATTCATATATATATATATATATATATATATATATATATATATATATATATATATATATATATATATATATATATATATATATATATTTGTATTATATATATATAGTATATATATATATATATATATATATATATATATATATATATATATATATATATAAAGTTATTTGTGTATTATTTATATATTTAGTTACTTATTTAAATATATATATGTACCTTTATTTAATTAACATATCTACGCTATACTCTATTGCATATTAGCTTTTTATCTTTTTATTTTTTTTCATACTGTTTATTGATACTTTCTACTTTTCGCTCTATTTTTGATCCTCTTTATATGTATTTCTGATCTCGGTTTTTTTATGTGCCACGGGAGTCTTCACCCAGTTTAGTCATTGAAGTTTATCATTTAGAAGTTTACTATCTTCGGAATTGTGGTAGAATCCTCCTTTGTCCAGAGGGGTAGTCACTGTGCCTGCCTAGTGATCAGGAGCTATGGGTTGATATATTACCGGTTTAAGTTTATTGAGACGATCAATGAGTATGTCATACACTTTGCATCTATTATCTGCCATGCTGTTTAGAATAGGTACCACGTGGTGTGGATCCCACGCTTCCTATATGTGATATTTGAGCTAAATCTGATAGGTGAAAGGGTTGTGCCTGGCGGCACAAATGCACACCGTGTTAACCTTTGCTATCACATGGAAACTAGGCCTATATACTTGCGTTGGAATCAGCATTGCCCTAGTTACACCCCTGCCACATGATCTGGGGCGTTTACCTGATTGAAGGGCAAGCCAAATGCTAATTTATTTGGTCTAGGCATATTCAGAAGGACCTCCCACCTCCGCTTCCTGTTTGTATCTCTCAGCCTGGTAGAGATGTGGGAGGTATTAGTAAAGTATTAGTTCTTGTTCACTCAGATAGAGAGAGTAATTCCAAGTCAAGGCTACAGAGAGGATAGGCCATGTCCCCAGTCATTTCAAGGCAGTCATCAGTCAGGCACCACGGCTGCTTTAGGCCAAGACTGTTGAAGATATAGAGACAGAAAAATAATACCCTTGTTCTCGGAGGCTTTTGGATGCTGAGGCTGTTTTGTAAGAACATTTCAGGAAAAAATATACTGCCCATCTTCCCAAGACCCCTGTCTTATTTAACGCAATCTCCAACGTGTGTGTGTGTGTTTTATTCACCTGTGTATGTACGGACGACGTTAAGAAGTGTATGTCAAGTAGTTTAATGGCCCAACGTTTCTGTTTTCATCACTTTATAAGTAGGGAATAAATGCAACACATTAAACGGCAAACAAATTCTCAGAATTAATTCCCATCAATCATTTCACTACTATTTTTGCAGTATGTCTCTTCTTATATATATATATATATATATATATATATATATATATATATATATATATATATATATATAATATATATATATATATATATATATATATATATATATATATATATATATATATATATATGGATAGAGGTTAGCTACGAAGGAAAAATTAAACGATGGAGTGTTGGGTAGCAGGGTAGTGTCTCGAAAGAACCTAACCTTATGACACTATTACCTTTCGACATTTCATCCTTCAACACTCTGTGTGTGCACGGGCGTGCTGAGATCTTTCAGACTCTATTTTAGTCCATCTTCAGAGCAAAGTAAGAGAATAAGTATAGGAGGCAGAGGCCACTTAGCAAATCGCTTGGATAGAGTCGACTCACCGCATATAAGAAAATAAAATATAAAGCATATAAAATTGCTCTGAAGATGGACTAAAATAGCTCCAAAGATCTCCACACTCTGTCATTTAATTTTGCCGTCGTAGCTAACCTCTATTCACATATATGTCACTCGTATATAATTTTGTGATAATTTGACACTCACACCTAAACACCCACATGTATTATAAGAATACCCTTGTGTGATTTGTGGAATTACTTATATATTATTATTTCCAAGAGTACAGTAGTCATCGTGGCAAAGCGGTAGCGTCCGCGATTCTGAGGCGGCAGGTCGAGGGTTCGCGCCCCGCAACGGTCTAAGATTAGCAAGGGCATGCACTCAGGATAGCGATTACATCTGCCAAAACAAGTCCTTCTAAAGAAGGCAACCGTCATAGCCCTTGGTAAAAAAGGGAGTCCGTGACATAAAACCGGCATTTATTATTTCCATGAGTATACTATTTGCGTATCTATGTTGGTTGGGACCACGATATAACAGTGATTAGCCTTTTAGTTCTTTTCCTCTCTATGATGTAGTAGTGTAAAGGGCGGTCTACACAGTCAAACGGTTCGTCGAACGCGGTTCGACAGACAAGTATTTGAAGCTATGTTCGAACGTGTGAACGGGGTATTTGGTCCGTGTTCGACAACCAAATACCCCGTTCACACGTTCGAACATCACTTCAAACACTTGTCTGTACAACCGCGTTCGACGAACCGTTTGACTGTGTAAACCGCCCTTATGAGTCTAGAAATGACTGTAAGTTAAGTCTGCTTTCTTACAATTTAAAATAAAAAAAAACGTACTCATTACTTTTGCCGAAGTGGCAGTGGTTAGGAGACGGCAGAGACTCGTTTTAGTAAATTCAAAGCGATCCATCGGCAGTCAAAGAGATTCCAGATTGTTGTAAATGAGGTAGTTTTCAAAGGCCTTTCAGACCTGCAAGTTTTTTAATTTCAGACAGAAGAAAGTTTAGTGGTGAATAATTTACAGCACATATCTGATCGAAGGAAAGTAGATCAAACACGCACATATACACACATTGAGACCTACGCACATATAAGCGTACTTGATGTTTTCCTATATTGTGAAATTTAGGATTTGAGTGTCTACCCGTTCTTACTCTCCATTTTATTTTATTAATTCTCTTTCACTTTCCATGGGTCGATGACGAGCATGCAACCTCCATGTTCCCCTGCGTGTTGTTAAAGTCGACTAAATGGGGCGGAGGGAGGGGACTGACTCCCGCATTCATATATTTTCCTTTGAAGAGTTAAGTTTCTTGAATTTCTTATTTTCATTCTCCTGGTATAAAGAGAAAACTCTAAAATTGGGTCTCTGAGTATGCGTGACTGTGTATCGAATGAGAGCAAAAGCGTTGAGGGTAATTGGTTGCATGTACGTGAGAAGAACGATGTATGTTTTAGCAGTGAACGATACAAAGGTATATTCATATTTTGTCTCTTGACGAGTAGATAGGAAAGATTCTTTCTAATGTATTTTACTCCATGAATGATTTTGTTTGCCATTTCATAATCATTATTGATCCCCATTTGAATGGGAATGAACGCAGACAGGTTGGAGTTAGGCTGGATACCTCTCCCCAGTCGAGAGCTTTAACCACTGCGCTCTCACGGTCCCCATTCATCCCATGAAGAATATGTATAAAAAATACATGAATGCATATAAAATGGCCGTAATTCCCGTGGTAAGGTGGATGGCCTAGTCAAAGCACAAATATTTACACCGGAAGCATTAATCAACAACAGAAATGTACTTGATAGTATAATACACACAGATAACGTCGATTTGCAGGTTGAGATTCTAACAAAGGTCTTCCATAAATGCTTAGATAGTTGTGCACCCATTTTAGCAAGAAAAATAAGCCGCCCCTCAGCCCCCTGGCTAACTAATGACATCAAAGAGGCAATGCAAATCAGAAATCAAATACAAAAAGAGCTAAAAATGAATAGATTTGATATAACTCTCCGTGAACGATATAAAGTAGAAAAGAAGCGTGTCAGATCTCTCTTCGATATAAGTAAAAAAGACTTACAAAAAACAATTTAATGACTAGACCTAATACAGCGGCAACATGGAAAGTGATAAAAAGCATGATACCAAATGGAAAGACTACCTCAGAAAATATTACGGAGTTGAAAGACAAAGCGGAAAACTTTAATATCTATTTTGCTAACGTTGGGGAAAATACATATGAGAAAGCATCAACTCAGTGAAATAAGTAATTACTTGAATGTCAATTCTTCCAATGTAAACACAAGAGAGTACTTCAAGATAAATCCTGTCGATTGTGCTACCCTAATTCTTACCATAAAGAGCCTAAGAAACTCTGGCTCTTATGGTCCAGATGGTATACCATTTCATTTCATCAAAGATGCTCTACCCATGATTGTATCTTATATTCTAGCTATTATGAACACTTCCATTGTTACTAAAAGGTTTCCTGACTCTTGGAAAAAATCACTTGGAATACCTCTGCATAAAAAGGGGGACAGAGAAGATGTGACAAACTATCGTTCCATTTCCCTGCTACCCATTTTCTCTAAAATATTAGAAAAAATTGTTGCATGCCAACTTATGTCATATTTAGAGTCAAATAGACTATTAGCTATTAACCAGCATGGTTTCAGATCGAAACTCCCGACAGAAATATAGATATGAAAAAAATCTCTCTGTTTGTATTATTAGACTTATCAAAAGCCTTCGACAGTGTAAACCATTGAAATTCTTATAAGTAAATGTATTAACCTAAATATTGACCCGAGCTGGTTTAGACAGTATCTATCTAATCGCAAACAGTCTATCCGTCTTAACAGCATTATCTCTATGCCAAAAAATTCTGACTGTCTAGCCGTACAGTAAGCAGATGACACTCGACTACTCCTTAGTGGTGATATTAATAATCTCCCAGAGCTAACCTTAAGAGCAGAAAACACTCTTGTCAAAAATTAAAACCTAATTAACGAAAATAAAACAATGCATGTTTACTGGCTCAAGGTTCCATATAGCACAAATTCCAGAAAACACAACAGTTAATTTTTGCGGCAATATCATTACACCAGCAAAGCAGTAAAAAATCTAGGAATTCACTTTGATAACTACATGTTGTTTGATTCCCATATAGATAAAGTATGCAAAATGGTTACAGAAACATTAATGTACTTATCACGTATAAAAGACAATTTTGAGAATATCACTCAAATAACTGTTGTTGAATCTCTAGCCCTAAGTCACATTTATTACTGCACAACTGTTTTGGGAGCTACCACTAAGACTCAGATAAACAGAATACAGAAGCTTATTAAATTTGCAGCTTGAGTTGCCCTGGGAGGAATAAGAAAATATGACCACATCACACCAACTCTAAAAAAAACTTGCGTGGCTGCTGGCAGAACACAAGGTCACCTATGCTATTTAAGTTTTTGTATACAAAATATTGAACCATCATTACCCTAGCTGGCTATTGAATTTAAAAACAGTCAGGGATATAAGGGGAACCAACACAAGACAGACTAGTGAACTCTTTATTCAGAGAATAAACACAGAAGCAGGTTCAAAGATGATCACTATGAAAGGGCCAACACTCGGAATAATATTCCAGAGCATCTTAAAAATGCATCCTCCTTCGCAGCTTTCAAAGGCAAACTTTATAGTTTTCTTTTGGACAAATAGTTGCTGCTTACTCATTGAATAAACCTAATGATTTATGCAATTTCCCTTAACACTAATCTCTCTATATGTAATCTGATATCGCCTTCTCTGTTCTCTAAGTTAAGAATTATTTATTTTCATTGTAAGGAAAACAAATATGGTGATGATGCCGGTAATAACGATCCTGTATCGAGTGTTATTATTACTACTTTATTATTAACATTATCTTTAACATTTATATTACAGTATTTTTTATTTTTTAGGAAAGCCATATTTAATTTAACCTTATGTATTACCCTTTTACTTATTAGTTCAATTACATGTCTACTTATAAATTGTATAAGAATAGCCATTGTACAAACATGGAAATAAGTGTTTGTTTGAAGCCCAGAAGATTTTGGCTCTTTCTTTTTTTTTCCTTATCAGGTCCCCCTTGAATTCCTCTACTCAAAATATGAGGAAAATACCGGGGGGGGGGATTGCCATTCCCATATCCCCACCCCATATAATCGACTGTCACAGCTCGCAGGCGAACACGGGAACGGTATTATCGTAATAATAAGAGTGAGCAAGAGTAAACCATAGGACGCACAGGCCGCTTAGCATCTCACTTGGATTGCATCCACCCAGTTTAAAGAAAAGAAAAGCATTGTTGAGTAAATGAACATGAACAATGAGACAAGATGTCGCAGGGTTTAGGTTAGGTTAGGTTCTTTCGACTCTTTGACCTTCGACACTTTAGCTTTCGACACTTTTGCCCGATTTCTTAAGCAGTGTAAACCTAAGATACCATATTGTTAGTTGGCTAGACACACACAATGGATTCCATAAACGCATCTGACGCGGTTCTGTGTATGGCCAGGATCCCCCGTGGGGGAATCCTAGCCATACACAGAACCGCGTCAGATTCGTTTATGAAATCCATTTGTGTGTGTCTAGCCAACTAACAATATGGTATCCTAGGTTTACACTGTTTAAGAAATCTAGCCTTTGTCCTACTACCGGCTGCTCAGCTCCCTCAGTTGCATTAAATCCACCCAGTTTTAGGAAAGAAAGAAATTTCAAAGCCAGGGAATGAGTATGATAGACAGAGGCTGCTTAACACCTCATTTATGTTAGATGAGCTCACTTCACATATATTTATAGAATATGAGGCTTAAATTTCAAAAGAAAATTTGAAGAAAAGTTAAAGTTCTCATGCCTGTTGCGAGACATAAAAATCTTCCCGACTCTTGTGTCTCTATTAATACCATGTTCTGATATTGGATAATACTGAACAAACACTTCTCCTTTGTGTATTATGTGACGTCAGACGCATCTATGGACTTGTATATGTTTGCTGAGTAATGTAATATGAACTCTAGAAATTCTTCTCGGAATAGGTTGTGTCAATTCCAGGGAAACTTCAGTTCTAATTCTAGGGTAGAATTTCGAATTCTCAGATAAGCTTGTTTATACGTTTCTGGGACATTTGAACGAACCTGGGACTGTTGGGCGTGTGGAGGCAAATCAACTGTGGGTGTTGGTCTCACGGCAGATAAACTTTGCCCACTTTACCCAGTGGATGACCCAAGGTGTGTGATGTCGTGGGGGGATTTCTGGTTACCTCTTTATCTCCAAGGTGTTAAGAATGGTGACTGGGGTGAATTGGCTTTTATATGAGGATATTATTTGTGGAATATTTTATTTAATTCCTTTTGTATGTAATAGTTTAAATTATCGTTAAAACAGTTGAATTTTATGGACATTTTTATCTTTTTGGAACCTTCCTTTACAAGTTTGGGGCAAAATTCTTGGTAAGAAAGTCTTAAGGTATTTATAAAATATATTGGGTGGATATCCATTTTGAACAAAGAACTCAAGTACTAAAGCTCTATACTGTGAAAAGTACAATAAGTTGATGATAATCTAAATGTTCTATACAACAATGTAAAAAAATGAATCATACTCAAAATTTTCCTAGCAAGATCTTACGAAATTTACACCAACACCAAAGAAGGATGGTTTATGCATATATTAACTTGTTCTTTTGTCTCATATTTAGCATACATAGACATTGGATTTTATTGTTATTTTTTACCTCCATCTTAAACTTTATTTTTTGGTGTTTGTTGTCCATGTAGCCAAAAAACTTTTGAGGATG
This sequence comes from Halocaridina rubra, assembly GCA_037179515.1. Taxonomy (NCBI): domain Eukaryota; kingdom Metazoa; phylum Arthropoda; class Malacostraca; order Decapoda; family Atyidae; genus Halocaridina; species Halocaridina rubra. The sequence continues at coordinate 9,123 of JAXCGZ010013330.1, read as the reverse complement.
TTCTTGTTTGCTAAAGATCACAAATGTATCATCAACGTATCTTTTAGAAAATATAGAGATGAACTCTTCAGGGCAATCATTCTACCAGGATGTTTCATGAAAACATGTTAGATTATACAATAATAATGATGATGATAATAATAATAATAATAATAATAATAATAATAATAATAATAATAATAATAATAATAATGATGATGATGATGATGATGATGATGATGATGATGATGATGATGATGATGATGATGATGATGATGATGATGATGATGATGATGATGATGATGATGATGATGATAATAATAATAATAAAAAGAAGAAGAAGAAGAGGAAACATCTCAACTATGGGTCATAAACCAGAAAAGATACAAAAAAAGAAAAACTAAAAAATTAAGCGATGAAAGACCAAAGCGATTCACTTGTAAGGGAGCCATTAGAAAACGCTGACGTCAGCAAGGCTTTAATATATGCATATAAACTGGTTTAACGAGATATTTAAGGTTAAGGTAAAAGAAAAATAGATAAATAAAGAGGTTAAATAAATACATTAATAACTGACAAAATAATAAAAATGAATATAAGTCAAGAAATAACTAAAATGGAATATAGTTTTTTAAGCGTTTAAATATCTGTTTGAAGTCATCTTTATAAAGTTCCTTAGCCCTTGTGAACCACATTCACGTTTTTACGAGAGCTGCGGGATGGGCAGAGTTGTTTTTTTTTTTATTTTATTTTTTTCCCTGCTCGAAAAAGCACTTGTTATATCATACATGTAAAATGTACCATTTTTATATACCTGAGAGCTATAGGACGAGTATATTTTACCTTGAAAGATGCTGCTACATTATAGACTCCACATCTTAAAAGTGTACTAACCATTTACGTCATTACCCTTGTAAGGGTAATGGCCAAGTCAAAGCGCACATCCATGCACCAGTGAGCAAGTTAATTCCATCTCACCCTTCTTAACTCTATGGGGATAAAAGGTCACCACAATGCCTCTTCACCAACTCTGCTTACGTCACCCACTGTGCAAGCGAGTAAAGCTCATCTGCCACGGGGGACATTTATAATATACTTTACCAGCACTCTTGTGAGCCAACGACCTTACTTGAATGGCAAAACATGTACTAAAAAAATGTACATTTTACAGATCTCTTAAAGTCATGTTGTGATTCCCCAGCTCCAACTTGTCTATATTCACCCCCATTCCAATAGGGGCTGGATTGTGACACATAAAAGGGGAAACATTGTATGGAATTTGTGAGTATGGGATTCAAATCATCTTTTAGAATAACAGAGACCCTAAGTGATTGGGAAAATATTTACTTTAAGGAGAAAAGAGGCTTAATTATGAACGTCTAGAGCTATGGCTCCCAACGTGGGGCACATTCCCCATAGGGGGCCAATTTCATCTCTAAGGGAAGCAATTGGAGAATGTGTTATAAACATTAAATTTATTTCTAGTGAGCCTGTGTGAGTGTGTGCGCGAGTTAATGCTTACGGTATATAGACAGTATTCATACATAAAAATATTTGTGTGTACGCGTGTAATTGATCCACAAGGTACTTTCCGCCTCTTCATGCTCGCGTGTCTCGGTCGACCAATGTCCCTGGGAAGCATCAGGATTTTAGAGATGCTTTGTTGGGGCATGGCCAAAAAAAGGTTGGGAACCACTGGTCTAGAAATATCATTCTGCGAAAATCGCGTATAACAACGAACCTTCGTGAATGGATGACAGCAGTACTCCGAAAAAAGGAATTTTTGTAGACATGAAATTCTTTTGGGTCTGTTCAAAGACACTTTTGATATTGTCTTGTTAGAGGTTCTCCAACCAGAATTCACCCTTGAAGGGGGGTTTACACGGTCAAACAGTTCGTCGAATGCGGTTCGACAGACAAGTGTTTGAAGTGATGTTCGAACGTGTGAACGGGGTATTTGGTTGTCGAACACGTTCCGTGTTCGACAACTAAATACCCCGTTCACACGTTCGAACATCACGTCGAACCGCGTTCGACGAACCGTTTGACCGTGTAAACCCCCTTTTAATGGCCTGTGTAAATGAGAAATTCTGTCTTGAAAGTGAATTTTAAATCTACATGTTTCATATTTAGTGATGTTTTGGTATTGTCTTGCTAGATCATCTTGAGACGGAATTCGTTCTTGAAATAATCTTCTATCGTTACCAGTTAAGTTGGGCAATTAATTTAGGGGTAGATGATTTCCTATAGATATACCAAATTATTCAGCCATTGCCTTGAGATCACTTGGTCTAAGTGATTGGTGAGGGGGCTTGGGCCCCAGCTGTATGGTAGGTTTATCGTTGGGCGTTAGTGCCATCAATGTCCTTTGCCTCTGCCTTTTATTAGAACCCTTTTATATTAAAAGAAACAGCGACCCTATAAAAACGAAAAAAAAATCCGTACTTAGAGATGAAAAGGTAACTTCTTATACCATAGAGAAGTATGATTATGTAAGGATTACAAGAGTATGAATGCTCGACCCTACATAAAAGTACTCTAAAGGGCGGTTTACACGATCAAACGGTTCGTCGAACTCGGTTCGACAGACAAGTGTTTGAAGTGATGTTCGAACGTGTGAACGGGGTATTTGGTTGTCGAACAGTTCCGTGTTCGACAACCAAATACCCCGTTCACACGTTCGAACATCACTTCAAACACTTGTCTGTCGAACCGCGTTCGACGAACCGTTTGACCGTGTAAACCCCCCTTAAGAAAAATATTAATCTGCTCTTCTATCTCTTATTCTGAGATACCGTAGCTTTGATTATGCTTGCGAAATCTCCCGAGGGAATCTTTTCACTTCTCCTCTCCTTCAGGTTGTTCATTAGCTTATCTCTTCTTTAGGGGACATCACATCTTTTATGATACACATTCCCTTCTTTAGGGGACATCACCTGCGTAAAAATAACGTAGCTAAGCCGCCTTGGAGATCCCCTAGAACATCCTGGAACTTGAGACTTGCTACACTCGTATATTCCCCTGAGACGCTGTAAGCAGTCTTAGATTCCCCGTGATTTCATCATCTCTTGTACCCTTATTTTTCACTTACTGTAGGTCGTGATATAGTATGTCTTATACAAAAGCCATAATAACCCTTATAAGGAGGTGGCTGAGTCAGAGTAAAAACCTTGACTCTCTGGGAGAAAATTACTTAGAAAAGTATTCCCAGTTCCCTCGCTCCGCCACATTTAGTCGACTTTCACGACAACGCAAGGAAAAACGGAGGAGGTATTCTTGTATATATCACTGTACACTATCATTATCATGGTCTGTGCTTTTCCCATGTTCATATGGGGACGCAGTTCCATATTAGCCTATTGGATCTAGTTGGTGCTATTGACTTAACTTTTTCAGCCAGATAATGTTCTTCCTGGGACCGTCTCTAAGTTGAGCTGGCTTGCTTTTCCAGTGACTTGATTATTCACTGAACTATTAAGAGAATCATAAGAAAGGATTGTTTGCTCATTTTTGTGCCTCTCTTAATCCCCATTCAAATTGGGGTGAATGCAGACAGGTTGGAGCTAGGGAGTTAAAGCAAGATGTCCTTCGTAACGTCCCGCAGTGGGCTTGCACATGGGTTTATCACACTTCAAGTCGAACGCTCTAAACACTATGCTACCGCGGTCCCCTTTATAGAAATTTGTGACGAAGTAGAAAATAACACCGCCCACACCCTCTCTCTGAACTATTTAGTAATCATTAGACGAGTTGTTTACATCCCCCAACCAAAAGCTTACAAAGAATTTTTAAGAATAAGAGATTCCGTTGAATTCTAAAAAAAAAAAAACTTTTTTTTTTTATTATAGAGTTAAGACCCGTGATTCTCAAACGGGAGAGACTTTTGGCTCTTAGGAGAGGAATTTTAAGGGAAAATTGAGAAAGGATTTCTCCAGTCTTTGTGAATATACATCAAATGAAATACCGACTTTACACAACTATAAAAACAATCACGATTTAACAGTTAAAAAAAAATTGCTGCTTCACTCTTAATTACGTTTGGAACTGTTCAGTTATTGGGATTTGGAAAACAAATTACCTTTGGTAAATTGTTTCAAAAATTAAAACTGTAAAAGTTTAATGGTGAAAAAAATGTATTAGATGATATTTAAAACTCTGGGAGGAATTGAAGAAACCTTGGCTCATAAAAGGAAAAACGTGGCATTTAAGTTTGAGAACCTCTGGTTAAAAGTCTTTGGAAAGAGTCACCAATATTCTGTAGGTCAAGTCATGTGTTCAGAGAACATTTTTAAGGCGCATTTTCAGGACAGGCATATAAATGTATGTTTTCTTGTTTGATTTTATGGTGTAGTTGCATCCATAAGGAACCTACCAGGCCCTGTTGTGTACTCCCAGTGCCCCCTGAATTATCAGGGGTTATGATATAATTAAAGTAGAATTGGGAGGAAAATGAAGATACTTTCAATAAAGTGTTTCAACAGTTAGATGAAAGGTTTCTTACGTCTTTCAGCACCTTAAATACAGTCAGTAGCGCCATTTGTATACGTATGGATTCTCAAGTGTATTGTAGTTTCGAATGTTGGTCAGGGGGAGAACTATTTTTCATGTTTGATATGTGAAAAGGCCTTCATTTGTCATATATATATATATATATATATATATATATATATATATATATATATATATATATATATATATATATATATATATATATATATATATATATATATATATATATAAAGAGCGAGGAAGTAGCTATTTTATTCTTTGCCCTTTTCCACTCTTTTATCAGTTGCTCCGCGGGAAGATTGGACATTCCAAGATATTAAAATTCCACTCTGTGTGTGTGTGTGTGTGTGTGTGTGTGTAAAAGTGGATACTCATGTTTCGTTTTATGATCCTTAGTAGTTTTTTCAAATCCTTGTAATGAAATTCTTTTATATCACGGTAACTTCCCTCTGGATACCATGTCCCTACATCCATAAGGAAGTTCTTTACCCTTTGAGTATGGTCTTAGTGTTCTCAGCCGCGAAGTAGTTTATATATATATAAAAAAAAAAAGTGGCGAAATATTTTGTAATTTAGCGGAACCCGCTGCTGGCTCGCGCCCTAGATTGCGATCTTGCGTTCACTGCTGCATGAGTTGCTTGAAGCAACATCTCCTCTTTTCCGGTTTTTATTTTAATTATTTAGAGATAAACCATGGATAACAGTGGCGTCTCTCTCTCTTGGTTGCTCCTATCAAATCAGCAAGTTCTTTGTGTTCTAGGTAAGGAAACAGTAAATGCTTATATGCATATTCATAGTTTTGAGGAATTTATCCATCTTGGCTGTCTCCCCCCAATTGGGGGGAGACAGCCAAGGTAGATAGAATCCTTAAAACTATGAATACATATAGCATTTACTGTTTCCTTGCTTAGAACACAAAGAACTTGCTGAATTGATAGGAGCAACCAAGAGAGAGACGCCACTGTTATCCATGGTTTATCTCTAAATAATTAAAATAAAACTGCAAAAGGGGAGATAATAAATGTTAATGAGGAAAAAAAAAATCAGGAGACATGGAGTTTTGATTCTTGCCCTTAAACGCTGTTTTATATATATATATATATATATATATATATATATATATATATATATATATATATATATTATATATATATATATATATATATATATATATATATATATATATATATATATATATATATATATATATATACCCAAAATGTCCTTTCTTTTTTTACTATCTTTCTAGTTACAACAATGATAAATGTATATTTTTCTTCATTTTGTATTTATACAGTACGTAAACTTGCCATATATGTATTTTTTTTGTCTCATCTTCTCTCCTAACTTCGTATTATAAACACACGTAGTGTGTAAGAGTACGTATATCTTATTTTTCCTCTCTCTTGCTAATATTCAAATGATACCTATAATATTCCAGTTCTTTAACTATTTATTGATCATAAAAAGTAGGTTTAGCCTCCTAGTGATAAGCATGTGGGGGGAGTGGTTGGACCCGTATCTCTCATGCTACAATTCTCCTTCCAAGATTTAACAGTCCGGCGAGACTCGGGGGGAATTCCCTTGTTCTGGAGCAGAGAGAGGCTCTTGCCTTCCTTAGCTGAGGCTCTCGGCTTCCTACTTACTATACCGCTGTTCATTGACAGAGTAGGAGTCTCTCACCTCCTGCTTATAACTCCTATTTGACCGGAGTTCATCGCTATACTTTTCATTGGCAGAGGAGTCTCTCACCTTTTGCTTATATACGTCTATTTTTAACTGAGTTCGAAGCTATATTCATCTTTCTGAAGCAAACTAACAAGGCATAGAAGAGATCGAAAAAAAGAAAGACGTGAAATTTGTCTTGTGTTAGTGCTGTCGAGACTTGGATCATAAGGGTGAAAACACACTAAAACGTAAGTATAAGGAGCTGAATCAGTCATTTTTATATCCTTTAGAAATGCCTCTGAAGATATGGCATTAGTGTTAGAGGAAAATGCAGTAGCAAATCGTAAAGAAATAGAAAAAATTATAATTTTTCCCTATCTTTGATGATATCGAGACTCATAATAGTTAATTATAACAAACTTGTAAGTATATGAGTAACATGAATCATTATGTTTATTTCAGAAATGCCATAGAAGTTCTGACATCAGCATTAAAAGAAACTTCTCTAACGATTCCCAAATAACTTGAAAGAAAGGGAACTTTAATACCTTTTACCATACCGAGACAAGTATTGGTGAACTACAACAAAACCGCAAATATATGAACTAAATAATTGTGAATCCTTCAGAAAATTCTTGGAAGTTCTGACGTCTGGGTTGAAATCAACTACAGTGATATTTCCTAAATAGCATAAAAAGGAATCTATATATATTTCATTCCAAGAATAAAATACTACCGAATCGTGGCTAAATGTGCAGTGAATTACAGAGAGGTGTCTTTGATGCTCTCTAAATACTGAAATAGTTGAAAACGTCCTTTTTGAAATATGAAGATTTTGAACAATCCATCCGTAAAAACTTCGCCGTTAGTGATGAAATTCTTTCCCAGGAGTGGTGCTGCCAACACCTTGCCACTTGCTAGTCCGATTGAGCGACCAAAAGTCGAAATTCCTCCTACTCTTTATAACAACAATATTTGTTCTCTTAATAGTTATCCAGACTCAACCGATTCATCATTTCCAGCCCAACATAATGAAACGCACAAAAGACTTCTGGAATCTTTAGCCCTCGAGAAGACCCTGTGGTTAGAAGACCTCCTTTCGGGAGAACTGAATTTCGATTTGTCCTTGTATCCATTTTTGTTGAACGCGAAAGATCTTCAGTTGATGTTCAATAGGCAGCCAGAATTAAGAGCATCAAGAATTCCACATATACGCAAATATAAGAAAAGCGCCAGATTGAGATGCGGCAATCTGAATTTGACTTTTAATGTTGTGTTGATAGTGAAATCAAAATCAAATTCGAAGTCTAGTGAAAAGTTATTTGTAGGGGCCGAGAGTAGTTGTTCACAAGAATCTATTGGTATATAGTCGGAAGGATTGGACAGAATATTTGGAGTTATATTTATATGTCTCCATATAACCTACGAGTGCTTTGTTTTGTATATCACGTCTATGTGTATGTATTGGTAAACTTTGAAATAAATATCCATAATATACATACAAAATATGTATATTATGTTGTTAGTGTTTTTTAATTAATCTGTGCTCTTGCAACGTATCTTGTTAATATTTTTGTATTTTCAAAGTTTTACGTCAAAAGTTTTAAGATACTTTAGTTGCACAGCACGTGAATCTATTTTTTTTTTTTATCATTATTATGAAGTTTTAGAAAAATGCTTTCTATATTCTGTGCGGTCTTGTATTAGAAACTATTGTTTTTAACCTATTGTGTCTACCACAGTACATGAATTTTATTTATTTATTTTCTACGCATATCATCATTTTCTTTTGATTAGATTCACTAAAAATATATCTTCATCAGTGTAGATATTTGTAAGGGGGAGAGTGGCCGAGCCAAAGCGGACACCTGTTTGCCAGAAAGGGAGTTCACCCCGTTTCATCCGTCTTGGCTTCTTGGGGATAAAGTCACCACAGTCCCCTACCAGACACCACCACCACACCACACTGCTCGGGTCTTCCACAGTATAAATGGGCAAATATCTTCTGGCATGGAACTCGACTGCCGTATTTGTATTCATTGTTAAATTGTTTTTTTTTGCATCATCTTCCAAACGGAGGGCCTGAGGTAATCACGCTCTGCACGACCTTGGTCACTTGGAACCACGCCTAAAAACCCATATTATGTAATGGGGAAGAGGGTCCCTATTCAAGAGGTATCGAAACCACACACAAAATTTCTTCTTCTTTTCTACATATTATTATTATTATTATTATTCTTATTATTATTATTATTATTATTATTATTATTGTATTATTATATTATTAATATTATTATTAATTATTATTATTATTATTATTATTATTGTTGTTGTGTTGTTACTATTATTATTATTATTATTATTGTTGTTGTTGTTGTTGCTACTATTATTATTATTATTATTATTATTATTATTATTATTATTATTATTATTATTATTTGATCTTTTTATGATACTTCATAATTAATAACCCTGCTATGCTTATTGTATAATAATAATAATATAATAATAATAATAATAACAATAATAATAATGATAATAATAATAATAATAATATATAATAATAGTAATAATAATAATAATAATCCCTATAAAGCTGTTATTCTTGCTTTGCTAAATAAGTGTTAAGGCATTTAAGTAATTAATTGACTTGATATTGATCATGGCATTTAAGTCTCATAAAAGTCTTCATGATAAGTCCTTCATTATGTTAATATATTCTGTTCAATGCAGTAAGAATCTAAGAAGACATATCTGCCGTATTTGAATTAAAAGTTTCATTTTTTGTTTGACAGTTGTTTCGTATTTTTTTTTTTTTTGCGTGAACAATAAAAACTTTTTATACAAATAGATTTTTCTTAATCCCTATTGTTGTGGTAATTGTTGTCGGTAAGTGCTATTCTCTCTCTCTCTCTCTCTCTCTCTCTCTCTCTCTCTCTCTCTCTCTCTCTCTCTCTCTCTCTCTCT
>JAXCGZ010013329.1:120000-138961 GCA_037179515.1 Halocaridina rubra | reverse complement strand
ATTAGTTAAAAAATAACAGTTATGTTAAAGGGAATTAATTTTTTTAGTTAGAAAATAACAGTTATGTTACTAATTTTATTTAATAAGGCATCTAACAGCCTCTGTTGACATTGAGCGAAACACTCTGTCACAGTTACCTTGAGAGGTACCAAGGGGAGGAGACCTTTAAAAACTGCTTTGATGCCTTGGTAACTTGAACACCATGTTTTGATTTGCTTAAATATGTAGAAGCTGGATCAGACACATCGTCTGGAGAAGGGAGAGAGGGTGCATATCAGTTTTTACAGGTTCACAGTGTGCTGTGCTTTGAGGGTACTTTATCTTCCATTAGGTGGCAGTGAACATGCAGAGCTGTGATGCTTTCTCCTCTAGCTTTGGTTGCAGGGGAATAGCGTTGTTACTGGTTGGCACTAGTCTTGAACAGACCAAGTTGATGCTGTTTAGCCATTGATAGCAAATGCAAAGCCTGACAGGAGTAGTTTAATCCTGGGGTCTAAACAATGTTGTATGTATTTTGTAATATTTGAGTAGAGTTTCTCAGAGAGGGCGGAATCCATAATCTTCGTAGGTTTAGTCTGAGTTTCCATATCTACTAGTGTTACAGTTGTCATATTACTGCAGGTTCAGCTGCTGTGCAGGCCAGTGCAGGGAATATACACAGCTCTGGCATCTTATTATAGTTTTTAACATAACTCTTAAAAGGTATCTATAAATAGTCCTTATGACTTTCTTGAGAATGCTAAAATGTGATAACTGTACAGACCGCCCACCTACACTTCATCAAAGCCCGAGTGATTATTTTGCAAATACTTTGCAATGATGGAGTGCCTAACAGGAAACATCAGCATAAGTTAGTTAAAATGAAGTGTCAGCAATTAAAAGTGTAATAAATAAATTTTTTCTTTATTCAGTTCTTCTGTAAATACTCTACCATCTAAAGTCATAAATGTCTTCTTCTTATCCAGGGATCCAAGACATAGTTCAGAAATCAAGCTTGACGCAGAGCATTAAAGGGATACTTACGGCTGGAGGTTTAAAATCAATCAGGTATTCCCTTTCGAAGGTAAAGAAAATGTGGAAGAGCCTGCGAAGTTGATCACTATTCTTGCTAGCTGGCCTGTACATATAAGTATTTTTAGTTTTGTAATGTCTTACAAAACATAAATAAAACTGATGATTTAGCTCAAGATTATTATTTTCAGCAATCATTTCTCCAACATGTGTGAGTGTAGACTAAATTCTTTCACGAGATCTCTCCCCTCTGTTCTACTTATGCATGTGTGAGCTTCATTTGTTATCAAGTTCTACAATACTAAAATATGATCCTTTAATACCTTGCTGCACATGTGGGCCATCTGTGAATTATGAAGGGAAAGGTGACATCTTGTAAATCAGATGACTATTCTTATTTTTTCTTTATGTGACAACACGACAGGCGCAGAAAATTGCCCTCATCGGGTGTAGGGACGAAAAAACATAAAGCAAAGAGAAACAGAGATTAATGGAGCTGTGAGTTTTCAGAGGTGAATGGATAATAAGAGATGTGTAACAAATATGTAGATGTAGGCACAGAAAGTGATCCGTTGCTGAAGAAAGACTTAACATCAAGCTATCCAGTACAGTCCTTTTAAAGTCTAGATCTTCAGTTGTAGTATCGCAATGGTTAACAGATGCCATGGGCCAACCTGCTACTTTAATTGCACAGATTTGCCTAAATTGGTTAGTTTTCATATGATATTAGCTCATTATCTAATACGATATGTATTGAATTTAACTCAAAGTACTTACTTGCTAGAATTCTATACCTTAGAGTTCCATGAGATTCCATTTTCCTTTGAACACTGTCTCCTTCTGGCTGTACTTTCCCATCTCTTACTGGCAAAAACAGATTCTTCAATTCCCATTATACCTATCCAGGGCACTGATGTAATTATCCTTCAAGGATTTTTCTTTCTATATTAAATTTTGTAGATACTTTTTACTCCGTCGTCGTGTGATATCGCTAACGACTTTGATTTCTCAGGTCGAGGGTTCATGGCTCGCCACAGTCTGAGATTAGAAAGGGCATTCACTCAGGGTAATGGTCAGACTTGCCAATTCCAAAGTCCTTGGCAAAAAGGCATCATTCTAGCCCTTAGTAGAAAAGGATGTCCATGACGTAAAGCCAATCACATACTTTTTACTCTAAGATGAACACCAATTTCTTTATTGTTCTTTGACTTGCAGGCAGTTCACGTTGAATGGATGGCTGTTTTGCTGATGCACCTGATATTATTGGCATACTATATATCTGTTAGTTTTAGTTGAGGGTAAGTATTTTCAATGATAGTATTTCTATTTTCTCGTTGCCAATCAGCGATCATAAATGCAGATATTTATCCAATGATTTATATAAAGTACTCTTACCCCCCTTAACCCTTAAAAAAATCTCCCAAGAACCATTGTGGAAACCTAAAAGCAAAGTTAGTAAAAAACCTATATTGTATATATTAGGAGGTGGTAAGCTGCCAACATGGTCGAGCGGTAACACTCCCAACTTTAAATTTGTCAGGTTGTGGGTTCGTGGCCTGCCACAGTCCTAGGTTAGAAAGGGCATTAACACAGGGTAACAGTCACATTTGCCAAAACCAAAGTCCTTCGCAAAGAGGTAACATCCTAGCCCTTAGTAGAAAAGGGAGTCTGTGACGTAAAAGCTATCACATTAATAGGTGGTGCTACTTTAACTTGGGTACTCATCATATGGGCATAGCATCAGAGATGACTGCAAAATTACTCATATCAAAAGCCACCATACTATGTAGAAGCACTATAGAAGCAGGCCATCCATTGGACTTGTTCTTGCTCTGTCACCAGGAAAAACTCAATAGACAAACTCTCAGGCTATTTATGGATATTAGAAGTATCTCTGTAAAGAATATGTCATATGCTTATTCTATTATAATTACTATTAATGAATACCCTTTGTCTTCTATAGTTCAGTCTCTCTTTCCTGTTCATTTCTTTTTGCATTTCTCTTTTTGGTAGTGGTTGGGATCTATCCAATTGTGAAGATGAGTGTCTTTTGTCGGACATAGTTTTCTTTATTTCTCTTTTAATCTGGATTTTCTTCTTCCTCTCTCCTGGGTTAGGAAAGAAGAATATCTCTTCCGTGTTCCCCTTGGGTGGAGTGAACTGATTGAGAATACACCCATGCATGCTTTCCTTCTGCAAAAAGGCAAGGCTTGTGAGGGAATTCTTGTGGGAAAATTTCAACCAGAACCCTAGAAATATGGTTTCCCAAGGTGTGGTTGAACAAATTAGAGTAAAAGAGAGGAGATTGGTATAGTGATTGTGAGAAGACAGATGCTCATGTTAGCACTGAGAGAAGCAAAGGGGAATGAGTGTGCTTTGACTTGGCCACTCCTCTACAAGGGGGATCACAACTCTTGTATATAAATACAGTATATTTCTTAGTATTATTTCATATATTATCACTGACAGTCAGAATTTGTTGAGTCAAAATACTGTATTGAAGATTATACTATCATTTGGAAAATACCGTTTGATAAGACTTTATGGCCACGCCTATGCCAGCTGTTGAATTCCTAAAATTTAAGAGAATTATGATAAGAGATAGGGAAAAACACACTTATGCATACAGTTACGCTTGCATACCTTAAGTATATCATAATTAGTGAAGATATATATTCTTAAAAATATAAATCGTGAGTATAAAATTTCTGCTTAACCATTGCTCGAATGTAATCTTTTGCTAGTGGCATCATTTGACCCCTAGACAATTTGAGATAGGCATAACCTAAGTAATTCTTCTTTGACCCTCATTGACAGAGAATAAGGAAGTACCTTTGTTATTTAATAGTATGAATGTCGAGTTTTAAACCATTATTTTACTGAGATAGAAATTTCAGTTATATTACTACTACTGTGGAATAGCTACATATTTCGGTCTATCATTTTAGCTTTTTTTCTCTTAGCTTTACAGGACCATCCAGAGTTGAAGGTCTAATGGCGTCCATATACAGAATTGATGAGATTTTTGTAGAATTTTTTAATCTTATTATAACTTCTGGTGTGAGGAAGTGAGTTCCTCAGTGGTTCTTATTTTATAGTCTTTTGTTCCATTGTGGACAATTAGTTCTAAATATGTATCGGACTACTTTCCATCTGCTACAGAAGTCTTAACATACTGGTCAGTTATGAGTCATTAAAATTTTGTGTGACGAATATACTGTACATGTTTTGAAAGGAGAGAAGTAAGTGTCTCTGCCTCTATCTAGCACTCATATTTCCTTAGCATTGTACGGTAAAAGGACTCAATTTAGAAATGAATATTGTAAATAAGTATACTGTATTGATTACATGGAATTACTGCATTGCTAAACCTACTATAAAATGAATGGTTTTTAGATCCATATGAGTGCCTTTGGATTGCGCCAGTATTAACATTTTTTTCTTAAGATAAGATGGGAGCTAAAAATTGGATGAATAAGAGATATGACGATAATCTTATCTTATCACTGTGGGTAGTATCGTTGACTGTTCACCACACAACCAACCATCTTTATTCGGTTGTCAGAGGTAACTGAAGTAATTCCTCTATATTTTTTTTAGTGTCTGGCTATTAGTGATGGAAAGAAAAGGAGTACTTGGTAATATATGTCTATGGTAAATTCTTAAAGAGCTGCACTTGATATCAGGAAAAAAAAACTGTAAATACAGCTCACATCACTCCCACTTGCCTGATAGACATTGGGCAATCAACGTCTTCGTGAAGTAGACGATACTTCCCATACAGCTGATAAATATCTAGGTGAGTGCTATGTCAGTTTCAAAAATGAAACATTTACAAAATTTGATCTGGTTCCAGAGACATTATTATTATTATTAATATTACTACTGTCGTTGTAGTTGTTGTTGCCTGCATTATATATTTATCTTCTGATATACTTTAGAAGAGTACCAAAGCAAGTCCTCTATCTTATTGTGATAGCAACCAGGTGCATAAGGAAAATAATATCCATACGAATTTTTTTTTGGGGGGAAGGGACTCAGCACAAACTTATTACACTGCTAATAACTGATGATGAATCGATAATGCCGGGTTAAATCTGAACCCATAATTGCTGGACTGGCTCACATATGAGGGACTTATTCAAAGCTCTTTAAATTTTTTTTTCTATGCTGTATACCATGCTGTTTTCTAAATCAAGAAATAGTTGCCTTATATTGCATAAGAAGAGAATACTACCCCTTTAATATTTATTTCCTTTTTGAAAGTATCTGGTGAAATGTCTTTTATAGCTTCACACCTCCAGCACAATGCATTAATATCAAAGGTTTGAAATAATAAAGGTTAAATATGACTCCTTGGACTTTACTAATTGTGCTCACAGGAAAGGGCCCTAGGACTATAACTCCATGTCTCCTGATAGCTTTCATTTTCATTCACTGACAGTTACGATATCTGTCCTTGAAAGTTGAAAGCATTTTAGTATTTACTATTACCTTGCTTAGCAAATTCCAATTGTAAACTATTTTTACACTAAAAGTATTTCCTTATATTCTACAAATAGATTATCTTTCTAAGCATCAACTTGTAATCTCTAGATTTAGACCTACCCATATAAAAATTTTGCTCTTTGTCAAAACCATGGAGGAAATTTAAATATCTATAACCATATCCATTCTCTTCTTTCTAGCTTCTGGCGATGGAAAATCTAACTTCCTCAGCCTTTCCTCATAACTGAGATAGTAATCTAATCTGTCTTTTGACCTTTCTTCAATTTATTTACATGTTTTTTCAAGTGCAGATTCCAAAAGGGTGCTGCACATTGAAGCTTTATTCTCACATTAGTCACATGAATATTTCTCAAAATATTCTTGTCCATGTGCCTGAAGGCTACCCTTATGTTTGCTAAAAAAAAAGAATATTCTGCCATAACTATACCATTTATATAAATTTCCGAAAACAAATCTGTCAATACATTTATCCCTAAAGCTCTTTTATTGTATGTTTCTTAAAGTTTTCGACCTCCTACTGAGTACCCAAAATTAGGGCTTGCACTCTACATGTAAAATGCTCTTGTTCCGGTTTTACGTCACAGACTCCCTTTTCTACCAAGGGCTAGGACTTGTTTCAGAAGAAGTAATAGTTACCCTGAGTGCATGCCCTTGCTAACCTCAGACCGTAACGGGCCTCGAACCCTCAGCCAGACGCCTCAGAGTCGCAGACGCTACCGCTTGAGCCACAGTAACTACCTACATGTAAAATGCTCTATTGACTTTATATGGTCTAATGGTATAATACAACGTTATATTCTTTTTGCAATGTATAAATTGAAGCCTCTGTAATTTTATTATAGTAAAAAATCAAAGGAACGAGGAATTACTAGATATAATAAAATTCTAGTTTGTGGCCACTATGGCTGGGATGGTAGTGTGTGGGACTCTAATTTGCCGGGCCATCGGTTTAAAACCGCCACGGTTGGAAGTTAGAAAGAGTATTTACTTGGGGTAACGGTCGTACTTTCAAAACCAAAGTCCTCCGAAAGAAGACAATGTCCTGGCCCTTAATAGAATAGGGAGTCCGTGGCATAAAACCAGGTCAATAAAGTTCTAGTTGATTTGGAGAGACACTTAAATTGAGTTATCAGTGAAAGGCACTTATAACCCCAGTGAGTACTTTATAAGAGAGATACAGAGATATCTCACCATGTTAATCTATTTATTAAAAAATATGACTGATATCGGGATTTGAATGCTAAGGAATTAATGCAGTCTACTAAAATCTTGGATGGGATTATGACGATGGATTTTGAAAAGCACTGCCTAAGACAGATAACAAATATATTAAAACGTTGTTTTATCAGAAAAGGTATGTCTATGATGATTTAAGTCTTTTGCTTTATTATAAGGAATATTTACTCTAGTATCCTGCAGTGAAGGGAACACATACACCCATACAAGTTATTTCGTCAGCAAAGACATATACCAACACAAATTTTACCCCGGCCACACTTTTCATACTTTTCTTAGTAGCTTCAGGTCTGTCCCCTAAAGGGAAGAGATAAATTATCTATGTAGGATTCTTGAGAAATTAGGATGAGACAGGAAAGGGGGAGGAAAATCAGTGACAATGTCATTACTGAAGAAGGGGAAACAGAATGGGAAGATCTGGGAGGAAAAGCATGGATGATGAAAGTACACTACTGAATGCTTACAGTTTTATTGTAGGTTGCTTAGGCTTGGGAATTCAAGTTGGAGAGATAGGAAAGGCATCCAGCCTTAATTTCTCAGCCTCTGCCTGTGTCCACCTCCATATTGGGCATATTGGGGAATAATAGACACATAAAATAAGATTTTTCCTACTCGTTACACCCAAAAAACACAGACTGTTTGCCCCCTCCCCCCGAGATACCTATAGGGAGCCATACGTAGAAAGGCTATTATTGTTTTCGTTTTTTTTTATCTGAAGAAAGTTTTGTTTGGCTGTATGAGTATATACCAACAATACTTTGACTTAAAATGTTTTGAGAGAGAGAGAGAGAGAGTCAAAGTCAAAGTCAAAAACTTTATTCCATCAAAGCACTTGTCACTATTTCTTTGTAAATCTAGTCTCATTCTATGTTAATAGTAATCAGCCCATTCTTATTTTAGGGAAATAATAACAAATATTCAGAATCCAAATCATTACTTTGTGACCCTTGTGAGGTTTTCAAGTTGGACAGAGAATATTAAAAGACCTAAATAAGAAACTATCGAAGCTTATATATATATATATATATATATATATATATATATATATATATATATATATATATATATATATATATATATATATATATATATATATATATATATATATATATACTGTATATACGTTCACGAATATTTATATAAACTATGTGAGGCCGAAGCTTGAATATGCAGCCCCCTATTGGAATACACACTTGAAAAAGCATGTAGTTAAGCTGGAAAAAGTTCAAAGAAATGCCACGAAACTGGTGTCAGAAATACGCAATCTCAGTTTTGATGAGGGGCTGAGGGAATTAGACTTACTATCACTCGAAGCTAGAAGAATGGGGGGATAAGGTGACGGGTTTTGAATTCCTAGAACTGGAGGTCATAGTTTGAAGCTTTGTAATAAAACTTCTTTGTAGGATGTAATAAAGTACTTTTTTACTGTAATAGTTGATAATTGGAATTCGCAGCGATGAGATAGTTAATGCTAACTCAATCCATAGTTTTAAGGACAAGTATGATAAGTATCACTAAGTACATAATGTAACCGACCAGGAGACAGGAAGTTATGAGCTTGGGGCTCTTTCCCGTAAGCAAAATTAGGTAATTATATATAGCTAGCTTGTAAGTTTTCCTAATTACCCACCTACTTCTCATTTTCATAAAAAAAAAACTTTCAATGCACGTAATGACTGTAACTATTACTACTGCTCTACTTATATATATATATGTGGAAAAAACATTTTATTTCTTCTCATGGTTGTCGAATCAGCTCTCTGATACTGGTAAAATTTTGATGCTTTAAAAGTAGTTTGTCATCTACTTCTTGAACGATGCTTTAGTAAGAACAGAAATTCCTTTCTGCAGTACATTTGCATTCATGAAAGTGTCTTTTATAATTATTTACACTTTGTTTTCTTGAATGATATTTCATTTATATTATTTTCCTTTCAGATATATCTTTGTAATCGTCGTGAGACACTGCAATCATGCCGAAAAAACCAGTGAGTATACTTTAATTTGCAATCTCTTTCTCTTGGTATAGAAGCGACTTCATCCATTAGAAGTCACCACAGAGGATCAATCGGTTCTATATTGCCCTATCCCCTACATCCTCCTTTGTCACACCACACACCCTCATGTCATCCCTCACCACATTTAGAAATCTCTTCTTTGGCCTACCTCTCCCTTTTCTTGGTAGATCCATCAACAGCAGCCTTTTCTCAACATACTCCTCATTCTTCCTCAGAAGATAATCAAACCATCTCAGCAATTAGGGCAGACAAACTAGTCTGTTTTGGTGCCAGTCTTGCAGTCCGTACAAATAGAGTGGATTGCCTCAGGAAGGGCATCCGGCATAAAATCTCTGCCAGACTACTATTTGGAGAAATTATCTCTATTTGAAAAGGTGATGCTCTCTAATTCTAGCCCAAGGTGTCTCATCTCTGCAAAATGGAAAGGGTGGCATAGTTTCCGTTAGAAATATTCACTAAAACTCCTTGTTCAATTTCAAGATTTATTCATGTATCTCAGTGAGGCTTCCTCCCGGATTATATATTTCATAAGCCCTCTTTTTCTCTACAGAGGTACTCATTTCTTACTCGAATATAACCCCCACTTATAACTAATCCAGAGTTTGTCTTGTTTGACATCAACAACTCCTATTCTAAAATATATGCTACAGGCAGCTATACTCTCAAATGCCTCACAAAGGATTTCGTATAATTTTTCCTGTTTAGATGTTGTTAAAGATGAACTTGCAATCAGTACTGTAAATTAATTGCTAATCATATTGTGATCTCTTATGAATATTTCTTTGTTTTCTTCAAACTCTCTCTACTCTCAAGGAAAACATATTCAGTATGTACTCCATCAACATTACATACTGGTCACTTTTTCCAGTCGGCACGACATACTCAGTTTTATCAATATGTAAAACTTAGTCTGTGGAATCTGAATCAAGAAGTGATGGTCCATTTCCTTCCAGACTTCTTGTTAGTTCCAACACATGCTAGTGCAAAAGGTTTTCTTGACTGCAATCTAGAGGCCTTCACCCATACAATCCTCTTCCCTGTGAGGATGAAACTATTCCAGTCTATTTCTCTATGATTAGAGTCCACAAAAATTGATATCCTACTTTTTATGTCATGTGCAGTGTTTACAGCTGAATTGATCACTTCTAGTATACCTATATTACCTACTTCATACACCCGTTGCCTCTGTTTATTCATTGGTAGGTTATATATTAGAGCTATTATAATCCTCTCCGAACTCATGCAGTATTTGCATTAATAAGAAATAAACCCTAGAAACCTAGTCCTGTAGTGATATTTTACTTTTATATTCTGAAGCCTTTCACTTATAATCAAAACTATCCCTCTGCTAATTCTCTCAGATATCTCTATTCACATTACTGTGTGACCTCCAGGAGAGACTGATTGAGTCTCTGTACTTGCTACTGTAGCTGCCTTAGCCGTATGTATCTTATTGTTTGGGACTAATTCATTATTAGCTAACCAAACAGATCCCTTGGTTTCCTAACGTCTTCAATATCAATCCCATTTATGGCTAAAACCTTAGGTACAAAAATAACCTATCTTCCTCATTTTTTCATTCATGAAACCTTACAGCTTCCTGTATCGTTTAATTTTTTTTAAATTTTCCTCTCTTTCCTTCGAAACCATTCACCTTCCTGTATCCACTTTTTACTTCTTTTTTAGATTTTCCTCTCTTTCCTTCAGGAAACCGTTCAGCCTCCAGTATGCAAGTTTTTATTATTGTGACATTTCCTTTTCTTCTATCAGATCGATCGAATGAAGACTCTGGTATTCTTGACAGTCATTTAGATTTTTTTCCCCACAGTAATTTTTTTATCTGTATCCACCTTAAGCTTTCCTTTCCTTCCCTAACATACAGCACTTATTATCTCGGTGGTTGTAGGTGTGTGATTACAGAGTGTCTCTATCTGATAAAGCCCTCTTTTCTGATTGGGCGTGGATAGCGAAAAGGAGAGAGGGGAGTTCATTGATAAGATAAGGCTTCCCTGAAACAAACCGATGACAATTATTAATAAATTCAAAACTCTCTTCCTATCTCTCTCTTTATAGACAGTTATGGAGACTATTAGGTATGCCTCAGTATGGATTGCTTCGAATATATATATTATATATATATATATATATATATATATATATATAATATATATATATATATATATTTATATATATATATATATATATATATATATATATATATTTATAGCATCAGAGAAGATGCTATAATTTATACCTCTTTTAAAAAATCATACCTTAAGAAACCATGGGATTGTGTCAATTAACTTCTGAAAATGTCAGATTATGCAATCTCCAATCCACTCTGATGCTATGCTCATATGTTGAGCTTCCAGAGCTATTCATTCATTATTATTCACCACCAGATTCCTTTGACAATCTCCAAAGAGTAATAAGACAGACACTGTATGGTTAGGCCCCATTATTTGGAAAGGATATTCTAGTCCAAATGTAAGAAAAGCTTACAAACAATCCTCATTTTCCTAACAACTCCTTTTCAGCAGTGTTTAATTTAACTGCCTGAAGACGGAGGCTTGCTTTCGAAGCTCGCAAATCGAGTATGCATGAAACTTTTGCTCGAGATCTCTTCTGGTGAAGAAATCTGTCGCCTCTATGGGAGAAGCTCTCTCTCTCTCTCTCTCTCTCTCTCTCTCTCTCTCTCTCACTCTCACTCACTCATATATATATATATATATATATATATATATATATATATATATATATATATATATATATATATATATATATATATATACATACTCGTGTAAAGTGCGATCTTGCGTATTGTGTGACAACCAATTTTCACCCATAAAAAATAATTTTATCATGTATCTCATATATCATGCAAGTTTCTTTTTTGAGAAACCAAATCACTATACACTACCCTCTTTTCTTCCAGCTCCTTATCCCATCTTTAAGTTAAAAAAAGTAAAAGAGAATGATAGAAGTAAGCGCGTACAGCTATAAACAACTGAACGAGAAACAGCTGTTATTGTTATCAACGGAATTGGCTAACAGCTGTTTTATTTCATTTAAACCATCGTACGATCGCAAACAATTATTGTACTTATGGTACAAATGACGCCATGTAGAATAGGACTCATTTATTTTTTTACATTATACCCAAAGTCACCACGGAGAAAAGATCAGCAAGGAAATATACTGCTATATATATATATATATATATATATATATATATATATATATATATATATATATATATATATATATATATATATATATATATATATATATATATATATATATCCACCAACACATTCCCTTATATATTACATACCTGAATTTTGTAAGTGATTAGCTGATAATATAACATTCTCTAATTATTTCTTAGTTTATGTCAGTTCTACATGAAGTGATAACACTTATCATGGGTGTATTGCTACAGGAGAGGGATTAACAGGTTAATGTTGAAAGGTTAGGCTATTATCCTTTCTTCTTCATCATCATCTTTTTCTATTGAAATAACTGTGTCAATGCCGATATTAAGTATAATTTAATAATAATCTTTAATATGTCTAGAAATATCCACTTACAGTTGTCCCTCATCTTACGCTATTAGCCTAATTGGTTTCACCACTAACTGTCTCAGTTAAAAATTCTCTTTGGTCAAAACCCTTATATAAATTGGTCTTTACTTAACGTATAATCTGATTCCTGTATACTTTGAATTACGCATAGGTTACTGCTGTATGAAAACTTTTCTAAATACAATTTTACTTATTTTTTCTTAATATTTTCCACACGTGGACAGTCAAAACCACACTATTCAAAACCATGTAATATGAGAAACAACTCGGTTTTCCCCCAACTTCTGTGAAGTATTGGTTCCACCACTAGGTATGGAAGGCAAAATTCGCGATTAGTCAGGCCCCCTTTGTAATGGTGTCAGCACTTTGTATACAGTACAGTATACCCTACCACAAACCACAACTATCTTTCATCTCATATCTGTTTGAGTAATATATGTTTAAAGCTTAAATAACAACAACAACATGTATGGTCATCTTCACTGAGGAACTTTGGGGAATCTGTTGTTGTCGCCCTTGATATCTTTAAGGCTTTTGACAGAGTCTGGCACAAGGTTCTATTGGCCAAACTTCCTGCCTATGGCTTTACCCCTTCTTTCTGTTCTCTGCTTTCCAGCTTTCTTTCTGACCGTTTTATATCTGTAGTTGTTGATGGTGAGACATCTAGATCTTTCTCTGTTACCAGTGGTGTTCCACAGGGCTCTGTTCTTTCACCTACTCTGTTCCTTCTCTTCATCAATGATCTTCTAAAATCCCCATCTTCCTCTCTTCTTCCTGCCTTTGCTAATGATTCTACCCTTCACTTTTCCTCTGCCTTTTCTTCACAACCATCTGCTACTCGTAATCAGTCTCGTATCACTCTTTCTTCTACTCTCAACTCCGATTTGCAGAGGGTATCTGAGTGGGGCACTCAAAATATTAGTTAAATTCAGTGCCTCCAAGACACAGTTTCTGGCTATCTCTTTATCTTCTTCTCCTCCTGATGACCCTATTGTCTTCGAAAGTAACGAAATTTACCCTCTTAATTCTATCAACATAATAGGAATCCATATAGCCTCTAACTTGTCTTGGAGGAATCACATAATCCAAATTTCTAAATCTTTATCCAAAAAATTGGGGGTTTTGTTTCGTTTCTGTCATTACTTTTCCTCTTTACAGCTGCTTAAAATTCATAAAGGTCTTATCCGTCCCTACTTAGAATACCGCTCACACATCTGGGGTGCTTCTTTTTATACTTATCTCCGTGATAGGGTTGAATCTAAGGCAGTCAGAATCATTAATGATCCTTCTCTTACTTCTAATCTTGATTCTCTCTCTCTTCGAAGTAATGTATCTTCCCTTTCTCTTTTCTATCGCTACTACTTCCATCGCTGCTCTGATGAGTTGGCAAGTTGCATCCCTCCCCCACTGCCGAGGCCCTGTAACACTCGCCAAGCGGCCTCATATCACAGGTACTGTGTAGAGATTTGTAGCTCGCGGATTGGTCGGTGCAGTGACTGCTTTTTCCCATCTACCTCCAGACTCTGGAACTCTCTTCCTCCTTTTGTCTTTCCTAATTCTTATGACCTACCATCCTTCAAAAAACAGATCTATTGTCATCTCAGGACCTAGTCCTCCATATCTCTGGGTCCTCTGTACTTTGACTGTTTTTTCTGTCTGTCGTTTTCCTCGGTGTAATATTACCTCATCTCTGTCTTGTCCTTAAGCTTTTTCTTTTCCTTTGTCTTGGTGTTTTCTCTGCCCGGGCCTTTATTGATTAGGGCAGTTTTTGCCTGTCCCGGTGTGGTGGTAAAAAAAAAAAAAAAAAAAAAAAAAATTGTTGCCCAGGCCCAATAAGGGCAATTTTCTTTGCCTGTTACAGTGTCACATATAAAAAAAAGAAATAATTATTTTTAATTCATATAAGCAGTACCCGTTACTTTTACAAATGAAAACGTAAAAAAGAGAAAGGCAAAACAAGAAAAAACTAATACTTTTCAGTTGAGTGTGCGCATTACCACTATGGATGCCGAACTGGAGTTTTCCTTCAAACCCTCAACAACAGGCAAGATGCTCTTTGACCAAGTCGTCAGAACGATTGGACTCCGAGAAGTCTGGTTCTTTGGACTGCAGTTCGTAGACAATAAGGGATTCACAACATGGCTTGCATTAGACAAAAAAGTAGGAACTGAAAGGAAATCATCTTTTTTTATTCATTATATATTGAGATCTTACTCATGAGCCAGAATATTGAATTCACTCATATTTGCATGTCTTGGCATCCAGCACTTATTTATGATATAAATTACACCTAACTCAAAAATATAATTTAATGTTTCAGGTACTGGCACAACTTGGCAGCAAATATAAGGACACTTTGCAATTCAAATTCAGAGCAAGATTCTATCCTGAGGACGTTGGAGAAGAAATCATTCAAGATATCACTTTGGTAAAAAGATTGGGACAAGTTTTATCAAGTTTTGTTTCATATGTAGGGTGCCTCTAATGTCCAAAATCATCATCTAGTGAAACAGTCACCTCCTCTGTCATTACATTACTAATGTACCCTCCAAATAATATTACTCAAAATTTTTTATTTTATTTATTCAAACATTCATTTACTTAAAACACTTAGAATCTTAAGAGTAAGGCCTAATAATACATACTTTACAACAGAGGATGTTTTATCTACAAGTCAAGGACTCCATTTTGAGCGACGAGGTCTATTGTCCTCCAGACGCTGCTGTGCTTTTGTCCTCATATGCTGTGCAAGTTAAGTATGGAGACTATGTGCCTGAATACCACAAACCGGGATTCTTGGCCAACGATCGGCTGCTTCCGCAGCGTGTTCTGGATCAACACAAGTTAACAAGGGAGCAATGGGAGGAAAAAATCACTACTTGGCACAAGGAACACAAAGGGATGATGAGGTACAGAAGCTCAATAACAGTATATACTGACAATGTTTTCTTTTTTATATTTTAATATAGAGTTTGTGTTCACTGTGTTGTTGATTAGGCATAGAGTACTGTATATTAATATGAGGCATAGCTCAAGTCTTTTCAGCAGTAGCATCAGTCAATGTTTGATTTAAACTTTGTTTGCAACTGCACATCAATTCCATAATATTTTCAGTTGCTAATACTAAGTATGAGTAAAGCAGTGATTCGATTTATCATATACCATATATACAAAATGAATAGATTTTAACTAAGGCTCTTCATGCACCCTCTGGAATAATTCGGTACCCCCCTAACTCAGTAACCATACTCTTACATATGTTTGGTGAAGTGTCATTATATGCAATTGAAAACTGGATAAGAACAATATCATACTGTTATTACCAATGACTAGTTAAAAACATAGTTGTTAAATCTTTGTAGGGAGGACGCTATGATGGAATACATGAAGCTTGCTCAAGATACAGAAATGTACGGTATAAACTACTTCGATATTGAGAACAAGAAAGGTACAAAATTAACTTTAGGCATAGATGCCCTTGGTATCAACGTCTACGAGAGAGATGACAAGTAAGTCCCTGATATTGACTATGAATAGAAAATGTAAGATTTCAACAGTTTTGTATTACTGATACTAATACTTTGACATTATCTCCAGACTGACGCCTAAGATTGGTTTCCCTTGGTCTGAAATTCGGAACATCACGTTCCATAATCGCAAATTCGTTATCAAGCCAGTAGACAAGAAGTCTCCCGACTTCGTGTTCACGGCCCCGCACGTAAGGATTAACAAGACTATTTTAGCTCTTTGTATGGGAAATCATGACATTTTTGTCAAGAGACGCAAGGCTGATTCTATCGAATTGCAACAAATGAAAATTCAGGCTAGAGAAGAGAAGCTGGCTAAACAAATGGCAAGGTAAGTTCAAATTTGCTCTTTGTTTGCTGCACGTGCAGATCATGGAAACACAGCCTGGATTAACCTGGCGATTTGCTTATCAAATCTGCTACAGCAAAGGCAAAATATAACTACCATGCATAATTCTAAGAATAATCATATATCATATTGTAAATGGACTGAAGAAAATTTCTAGAGATCTTTAGACATATTAGTGTACTATTTGTGGCTACCCCCTTATAAAAGAGGGAATGGGGCCATGTATATAGCATATAGATTTGTGTTCTATGCAAGTAAGGCTAAGGGATATTATGAGGCAGCTTAGCAAAAACTGCTACTATAAGCTAGGGATTTAACACCAGTTTAGCAAAAACTGCTACTATAAACTAAGGATTTAACACCTGCAACAGGAATTTAGATTAAAGTATCATAAACAGACAACCGAGTTAAACCCCTGAAGATTAGTTAGGATTTGAACTGCAATATGAAATATTAAAAAGATAAGGAAAACAATCGTAATTTTTATTTATTTCCTTCTTATACATATAAATACTTTATCATAAAAATAAAAGGTTTTTGCTTGAACCTTTAGATTTCACCTTTGAAAAAATAACAGTTACCTGCTTTAGAGCAACTATATCAGAGACTACATCATACGGCAATAAAATTGACAACAATGACAAACATAATAATCATTTCAATAAAGCAGTGGACGGCAAAATCTAGTATAAAGAAACGATGACTATGCTTTCATGTCTTACGTTACCCTTTGTTCATAAATATGTATCTGTAATGAAGACCTTAATGCAGTGTTCCATGAAAACCTGAATCGTATATATTCCCCAGGGAAAAACTTGAGAGAGAGATCTGTCTTCGTGAGGAAGCCGAAAAACGTCAGCAGCAATTTGAAGAACGACTGCAGCTGATGAATCAGGATATGGAAAAACGTCAGCGAGAGCTCTTAGAAGCCCAAGAGACTATTCGCAAACTTGAAGAACAACTCAGAGAACTGCAAGAGGCTAAGGAAGAACTCGAGAATAAGCAGGGAGAGCTCCACATAATGATGAATCGTTTGGAGCAAGCAAAAGAGCTCGAGGCCGAAGAAAAGGCCAAGCTGGAAGAGGAGATTCGAGCCAAGAGAGACGAAGTGGAGCGCATACAATTGGTGGTCAATGAGAAGGATGAAGAAACAAGAAGACTGCAGGTAAATATAAAAACACATATATATATATATATATATATATATATATATATATATATATATATATATATATATATATATATATATATATATATATATATATATATATATATATATATATATATATATATATATATATATATATATATATATATATATATATATATATATATATATATATATATATATATATATATACACACACAAGGGGTCCTCGGTTTACACAATCCTCGAGTTACAATGTTTTGTGGTTACAACACGTCTCCCATAAACTATTTGTTTATATTTTTTTATTTTTGGCAAGTATTATGTCTCCCAAGCATATAGCAGATTCTTCTGATGACATTGCTTTGAAGAAAAGGAAAGCCATCACCATATAAGTGAAATCAGAGATAGTGAAATGCATGGGAAAGGGAGAAACTATACTACTGCAGTAGCGTAGGTGCTTCATTAGGTGTGTTCCGACTTACACTGAAATTCGGTTTATATCACATTTTAGGACATAAATCGAGGACCCCATATATATATATATAAATATATATATATATATATATATATATATATATATATATATATATATATATATATATATATATATATATATATATATATATATATATATATACAGTAATCCCTCGTTTATCGAGGGGTTCGGTTCTGGGACCGGCCGCGATAGGTGAATTTCCACGAAGTAGGAACACATTTAATATATATATATATATATATATATATATATATATATATATATATATATATATATATATATATATATATATATATATATATTTTATATATATATATATATATATATATATATATATATATATATATATATTTTTACACTTCTTC
Source organism: Halocaridina rubra (assembly GCA_037179515.1). Lineage (NCBI taxonomy): Eukaryota > Metazoa > Arthropoda > Malacostraca > Decapoda > Atyidae > Halocaridina > Halocaridina rubra. Next base: position 120,716 of record JAXCGZ010013329.1, on the reverse strand, counting down.
CACGAGTACAAAGAGGATTACGATAAGAAAAGATCATCATCATCATTATATATATATATATATATATATATATATATATATATATATATATATATATATATATATATATATATATATATATATATATATATATATATATATATATATATATATATATATATATATATATATTGGCATTTATTATCCAACTAGGAATCCTGTTCCATGCATCAGCTACTCTACGGTATTACCAAGCCAATTTTCACCAATTTCCCTTCTGAACCTAAATTTATCAAGCTTAAATCCATTACCCATTACGAGTTCTGGTTTGATCATGAATTTTTAAAACTTTATTAATTATCACCCTTGTAATGACCTGTCAGATGTGAAGGGATTATAAAAGATGTGTAATGAATATCCAGCTCTCTGCTGGGTTTTAATATAGCTCTGCATTACTTTCATGATGTCTATTCCAAAAATTCTCCTTAGATATTATTATTATTATTATTATTTTTAACAATAATTTTCTTTTGATGATGATTGTGGATATTATTGTTGCCAATAATAATAATAATAATAATAATAATAATAAGATCTAAGGAGAATTATTGGAATAGACATCATGAAAGTAATGCAGAGGTATATTAAAACCCAGCAGAGAGCTGGATATTCATTACACATCTTATAATCCCTTCACATCTGACAGGTCATTACACCCTCCATCTCTGTTTCTCTTT
>JAXCGZ010013329.1:67500-115000 GCA_037179515.1 Halocaridina rubra | reverse complement strand
TGAAAAGTACTTTATTAAATGACTCACACAATATGTATTTCTGAAATTCTGACGTCATATTCCGTGGCTAGTTGCAAAAACTCACAACATTTCCGTCTGGTACCTTATCCAAGGATATTTCGGTAACAGACTTCATAATTGCCACGACCTGTGCATCAAAATCAGCAGAAATACATGAGAAAAATTGCAAATAAAAATATAAAAACAAAACTACCACTAATAAAAATCATAATAATGCAATAAAAAAGATATAAGTACAAAAGACGTGCTCACGTCGCTTGAAGAATCTCACCAATTGTTTTCACTTTGAGGGTGAGAGTAACTACAGTGCTGTTCTTTGCACAATATCCATATATATATATATATATATTTTTTTTATTTGCTAGATGAAATTATTGAATTTTCCCTGAAGTTTTCTGAAGCACAATTCCTAATGATAGTTTTTTACCATTACTGTTTATGGCCAATTACTTATGTAAGATAATTCATATATATCAAGACGGTACTTAAATTATTTAATAATTCATGTTAGGCATATATATACCGTACTCAATGTTGGAAAAATTAAATAAAACAAAATATGCTAGCTAGAATAGTCTAAGTTCTGTTAAATTCTTTCTAACCTCTCCTATCACTGCAAAGACCTGACGCTTCCCTATACAATACAAAAATATCATTATCTTCTATCATTGCAATTCATATCAAAATATAAAACAATAACCTGAAATGCTCAACAGGGAGAATATTACAATCAGTTAATATATTTTTTTCAATATATATGAATCCACAACAAATATATGCTGAAAATATTGTCTCACAGAACCCTTTGATCGGCTATAGTCGTTGTTTGTCTCTCCACTACTTGGCAGGCATTGCACACGCCTCTTCACACTGCACTTCATTTCCGTTTGAGGGACCCTTATCACTTTCAGGAGCCGACGACGGATCTAAACCTAAAGACTGAAATTAGAAGAAAACTTCATCATAATATATATATATATATATATATATATATATATATATATATATATATATATATATATATATATATATATATATATATATATATATATATATATATATATATATATATATATATATATATATATATATACACAAAGTAATGAACCGAAGTGTTACAGCTTTAAGTTGGAAAAAGACTAATAATAATAATAATAATAATAATAATAATAATTATTATTATTATTATTATTACAACAGAGTTATACCTTCAGAATCTCAGCATTGCTAACATGGTCCGCCGCGTTTTTCTGTTTGAATTCGAGGAGGACTTTTTTACCCTGTGGGGCCACCACCATTAGGCCTCCGGTCTGGTACCAATCTCCTTTTAAATCACCCTGAATACCCATCTCTTTAGTCTGTTGAAAAAAAAAAATAGAAAAAGAGGACAGGAATTATGATGTTTTGAGTTCCAATGTTCCTATACTTGTTGAACACCTGAATCTGCTGTTTGAAAGTGTGGAATGTAATACATCATTCTTGCAAGTTTTATATATTACATGTACATTAGCTCAATAGATATCTGACACAGCTACCCTACATTTCATTCCAAGAGCCATATAATAATGTTATACTTTGAGGATTGGATAGCGCCACAGACAGAATGACAATTGTCTGAAACCTAAAGGGCTTAAAATCGCGCCCTTTGAGACTCCATTTTACTTTGTGGGCAAAGATAATTCCCATATATTCCTCTGTGATTATTATTCCTCATAATCTATATCTTAAGTGTGATCATGTGAACAGATAATGTTGATGAATAAAATATCTATGGAGTCTCCGAGGCAAAATGGTAGCGTCTGCGACTCTGAGGCGGCAGGTCGAGGGTTTGCGCCCCGTCACGGACTGAGGTTAGTAAGGGCATACACTCAGGGTAACGATTACATCTGCCAAAACAAGTCCTTCGTAAGAAGACAACCGTCCTAGCCCTTAGTAGAAAAGGGAGTGCGTGACGTAAAACCGTTGATGAATAAAATAACTATTAAATACTACTCCAAGTACCCTGAATAATATTAATTTTATATATCTGTTCTGCTTTCTCTCCATCGCAAACGTTCATAAAGTTGTTGAATTCTCTCTCTCTCTCTCTCTCTCTCTCAAATTCCTACCTTTTTAACTCCGTCTCTTGAAACTTTCTCAAAAAGGGAAGGGATGAGGTTGAGTCGATTAAATTTCTTAAACTTCAAATCTTTGTAATTCTTCTTTTCCACATCAATGTATACTTCTGAAAAAAAGGAAATACGAATGTATATAGTATGTGTTACTATTAGGCCGCTTTCACACCAAAGTGGCACGTTGCAAATGGCATGCCACGCGCCACTTTGGTGTGAAAGCAGCCTTAGTCCCCATTATGAGGGAGGACACGGACACAGAACTCCAGAATTAAGGCTGCATGTCCTTAACTTCCCATGGGGGGCTAAATCTCGGGTCTGTCGCCTCAATAAATGAGTGGGAGTTGAATTAAATGCCTTGGCTTAGTAATTACATGTCCTAGGTTAATGTCCCGGTCAGGGTAAAAATAATATATATATATATATATATATATATATATATATATATATATATATATATATATATATATATATATATATATATATATATATATAGATATATATATATATAGATATATATATATATATATATATATATATATATATATATATATATATATATATATATATATTATACAGGGTGGCCCAAAAGTAGGTATACAGTTTCTATTTTTTTTTTACCATTCTGTTTGAGGAATTAATTCGCTAATAGTAAGCAGTTCCCGAAGACGAATTGGTATTAAAGAGCAGCGATTAGCAGGGAGGGCCTCAGCGAGGTAATTCCTCACTCAAATGGAAAAAAAATTGGACACCTACTTTTGGGCCACCCTGTATATATATATATATATATAATATATATATATATATATATATATATATATATATATATATATATATATATATATATATACAGAGAGAGAGTACTCACCTCCTTCAAAGAATTTTCCAGCTATAAATTCATCGACTCCAAGCTCTTCCAGACCGATGCCAATGAGCCTGACGTTGGCTGAGGCGAGCTGTGGCGCCAAGAGACTGAGCTCCTTGGCTGCCACACGGCAGAAAGCTCATCCAAAACGTCGTAAAAACAAGAGGACACAACCACCGTCCCTCCAAAAGGAACTCATCTTCACGCTCTATATATAAAGAAAAATAAATTATATATATATATATATATATATATATATATATATATATATATATATATATATATATATATATATATATATATATATATATATATATATATATATATATATATATATATATATATATATATATATATATATATATGAGCTCATGAGGAATTGGGACCTGATATTTTTAAGGGTCAATTATATATATATATATATATATATATATATATATATATATATATATATATATATATATATATATATATATATATATATATATATATCCCTGATGGAGGGGTTAGAATACTTACTCCGTGTTCCACTGCGTGTCGTAAGAGTCGAATACATGGTACGGAGTGAGGGGACCGGGAATCCCCTCCTCTTTATTTTCTTTATCCAAATAGTCAGGGTATTTTGCCTTGACTCCGCCACTCTCCTAATAATTGGAAAAGTGGCCCATGTATTTATTTATCTATCTATCTATCTATCTATCTATCTATCTATCATATATATATATATATATATATATATATATATATATATATATATAATATATATATATATTATATATATATATATATATATATATATATATATATATATATATATATATATATATATATATATATATATATATATATATATATATATATATATATATATATATATTATATATATATATATATATATATATATATATATATATATATATATATATATATATATATATATATATATATATATATATATATATATATATATATATATATATATATATATATATATATATATATATATATATATATATATATATAGTGTGTGTGTGTGTGTGTGTGTGTGATATATATAAAAGCAATATCAATGGAAAGATTGTTAAGTCTAACTCCTTATCAGTTATATCTATTCCAGATTAGATTGGCTCTCTCTCTCTCTCTCTCTCTCTCTCTCTCTCTCTCTCTCTCTCTCTCTCTCTCTCAGTAAACACGTTAAATAAATATTACAGTACTTCGTATTTTTAAGACTAACTTTTCCACTTTTTATTTTGTGTCCAGTGTTCATAATCAAATGGGTTTCAATCTATACTACTACAACAATCGCCATTTCAGTATCATGCCTGTTATGTACCTGAAGAGAAAAGACTGTAGGCCTATTCCATATAGTAGAAAAGTGCTACAAGTACAGGAATTAACAGTCACAAATCCTAATGTCAAATGATTGTAATTATACAGGTCATAGTTTGAAGCTTCGTGAGAAAACTTTTTTGAAGGAAGTACGTTTTTATTTTAGTGTGAGAATAGGTGATGATTGGAATTCGCTAAGCGAGGAGGTAGTTAATGCTTACTCAACTCATAGTTTTCAGTACAAATATAAGTATCATTGAGTATAAACAAGGAACCGACTAGAAGACGGGGAGTTACGAGCATACTGCTCTTTCCTGTAAGCACGATTAGGTAATTGCATAGGGTACTAATATAATAATTTTTTCTTAGTCTCTTCATTCCTACCAAACCCACGGTATGAATTTGCGGATAAAATTGTGATTTGTAGAGAGAGAGGGACAGGCTGGGGCGAGTCTAGAGGGAGATAAATATGGAGTAAAATACTGTATAATGTATGTTCCTGTTTTACGTCACGGACTCCCTTTTCAACCAAGGGCTAGGACGGTTGCCTTCTTGCGAAGGACTTTTGTTTTGGCGAATGTAATCGTTACCCTGAGTGCATGCCCTTGCTAACCTCAGACCGTGACGGGGCGCGAACCCTCGACCTGACGCCTCAGAGTCGCGGACGCTACCGCTTGAGCCACGGTGACTACAAAATACTGTATAATGTATCCTATATATAAATTTATTCTTTCGACATAATACTGCTCTATTTCAGATATAAAGCAGTAAAAATAATTCTCTATTTAATTTAAGGTGATTCTCAATTACAATAAGAAAAATTATAAATACGCTGATCCTAGACTGGGCGTTCGATGTCATTTCTAGGGTCATACTCCGGGATTGAAGTTGGGTACGGTTAGGTTAGGTTAGATTAACCTATCCTTAACTAAGGTAGCTTGACCTTAGTCCCAGATTAAGCACCTAATGGAATTTAGGTGCTAAAATTTAATATATCATTAGTAAACAAATTAAATACTACAACCACGTGATAAATAATATTAAAAAAAACTTAATTAAAACAATAAAGCTGGAATTAAATAAAAAGGATCAAAAGAATTATAGAGCAGGAAGTCAGCAGACGGGGCAAAAAAACGTGCAATAATTCATATTGACTTAGTCAAGGATGTCGCCTCAAGCAAGCAGGAAGGATGGAGTCCTTGGGTTCTGCATTCTTGGCGTTGTTTGATATTTGGAGTTATTCCAAGTTTATACATCGTTAGCTTAAGAGAAACTATAAGTTAAGGTTAGTTTATGTTAGGTTAATATTGGGGAGCCATAACCTATTTTTTTTTTCGTTTTGTTCAAGATATACAAAATCATACCCATGTTTACAAAATATTTAGACCATATACTCAAAATATTACTTGAACCTTAAAGCTACCTATCGACTCTAAGTTCCGGTTTTACGTCACGGACTCCCTTTTCTACCAAGGGCTAGGACGGTTGCCTTCGTGGCGAAGGACTTATTTTGGCAGATGTAATCGTTACCCTGAGTGCATGCCCTTGCTAACCTCAGACCGTGACGGGGCGCGGTGACTACACCTATCGACTCAAAGTGTCAGCAAAATAATCATCCCTATATTGTGGCACTCTGCCAAAACCCATGTCCCTCTAAAGGAGGCACCGTCCTGGCCCTTACTAGGAAAGGGACTCGTGAGACATTCCCTGTTCAGTTGGGTTAAATTTTCATTATATTTTTACTTATATGAATTTTTTACCAATTCTCCAAAAGACTGTTTTTGTTATTATTACTCGATTACTATTACTAATGCAATGCACATTTCTAATTCGTACATAACATGTCAAACACTGTCATGAATTATAGGAAATTGGAAGATAAGAGCTCATGTTCTCGCTGAAGACGTGTCAACAAACCTCAGATAAGAGGTCCACTCTCTCTCTCTCCCCTAGCCTTAACATGCATTGAATGTTGTTTTTCTTGCCATGTTTCCACCATTTTTGCAATTTTGCTATTTAGCTAGACCTCGTAACTACATTACTTTAACTATCAATAGCACCTAAAGAATAGAATGTTTTTGTTAACTTTTCGTGGGTTAATATCCTTTTTAAGGCTCGTAGTGACCTTACAGCGAATTGTTCCTTTAGATATGTAATGTATTATCTGTCCTCTCTAGTTTATCTTATCAGAACAATGATTAAAAATTAGAGATGAAATTGAAAATTCCTCTAGCTAAAGGCTAGAAAGAGAGCAATTATATTGTACTCCATAGTCTTACCATTAAAACTCATAATTTTAACTATTTTCAATTATAGGCCTGGATAATTAGCGCTAATGACTGAGATGCTTGCGTTTATAAAAAAAAAATCCTCATTATATTAATATAAATATAATAACTACATATATAAAATAAGGGTAAAACTGATATATGAATTATTAAGTAACTTATATATATATATATATATATATATATATATATATATATATATATATATATATATATATATATATATATATATATATATATATATATATATAGTGTGTGTGTGTGTGTGTGTTTGTGTGTGTGTGTGTGTGTGTGTGTGCATGAGAAGAAAGTGGCATCTAAAAGATCTATCACCTCTCTCTCTCTCTCTCTCTTTCCCTACTTATTAATATAATAAACTCGGATTATGGTATTCATTTCATTGAAGTGATGTTACCTGTTATTTTAATTCAATTATGTCATGATATACAAGTATATATTTAATGATTAATGGAATATCCAAGTGGAGGTAATATCAAATTGTAAGTTTTGTAACATTATACACACTCAGACATTTCTATAAAATTTATTATATTTGTTTTGAGAAATAAAGCTGACGAGAGAGAGAGAGAGAGAGAGAGAGAGAGAGAGAGAGAGAGAGAGAGAGAGAGAGAGAGAGAGAGAGAGAGAGAGAGAGAGAGAGAGAGAGATGATTTGGAGACCTTTATCTGATGTTTGTTGACACGATGTAAACAGTATTCAGGGATAACCTTTGTAACTTTGAGTGTGGTAAGTATAGCTCATTCAGCCTTTCTTCATAGCTGAAATTACGTATAGCCGTCACTAACTTCTTAGCTTGTCTAGTAACTCTCTCAAGTTTATTTGCATGTTTTTACAAATGCAGATTTCAGAAGGGTGCTGCATTTTCAAGTTGAGGCCTCACATAAGTCAGGTAAAGATTTTCAGACACTTCTGTCCAGATGCCTGAAGGTCAACCCTTGTATTTGCTAAGAAAGTATGCACTGATATGTGCATTTCCAGAGACAATTTTACCTGTGCATTTATTCAAAGATCTCTCCCTCTCATTTCCTTGAACTTTTTCAATCATAAATGACTGAATTTCATTAGCCAACTGTCTATCCACTCATACAAACACTTTCTCCTAGTATTAAGTGAGACCGCGGTAGAGCAGTGGTTAAAGCGCTAAAGTGGGAACTGGGAAGTGACAAACCATATTCGATATCACCGCGGAGCGTTAGAAAGGGCATCCAACCTTGATTCACTAGCTCTATCCAGTCTGCTCACCCCCATTCGCATTGGGATTAACTATGACAAAACGGTAAATAACAACAGCACCTCTCTTCTCTGTATTTACCTAACTGTATGAGTGTGTGCTAATCAAAGTCATGGAATTCCTGCATTATTATCTGGTTTCCACTTTCTATCTCACTGCCATTACAGTGCAGATGTAGTCTTTAACCTTATAAAAACCCTGACATCCACTGCATAGAAATGACACGATTCTTACCTCCTTTGTTTGAGCTTTCTGGACGGTATTCTCTGCAATTTTCTCAATGGCTGACATTGTAGAATTCTATTAGAAACTTTAGAAAAAGGAGAAAATGGCAACGCGATAATTGTTCTAATCTCTCTCACCCTCCGCTTCTCTCGAGGCACTGAAAAGAATCAGGAACTGCCGCACAACCACACACAAACAGCACAACGGATCTACCAGGACCCCATCAGCCCCCTGGGAGGAATATCCATGCCAGCCAGAAGACGTCGGACTGGGCGATGGACCGCCCTCCCAGCTCGTTGGAACCCTGAAACCCCTAACGAAGAAATTCTGAAAACCTCCTTCATTCTTATGCGGTTTTCACAAATGACCCCAAATATTCAAGAAATTATCTGTTTGTGTAGTAGTCTGAGCTCTAGTGATGCAATTACACAATCTATTTGCTGCAGGATAACTGGATTTTTGGAGAAACGATTCACTGCGAGATAAGTTTTATCGCACGAAAGTCACTATGAATGTTAGTAAATACCGTGCTAAGATTGCTACGTCACCGAGGCGCAAGGTCGTCTGGAAACATTAAAATGTGCACGAGTTACTGATGCTTACAATGCTATTTTGCTTTTCAGGTTGCCTTTCTTGATGTGCACGTGCACTAAGATTGAAAAATCTTTAAGGTCAATGATAATATAAATACCATTCCTTCTAGAATCTAGATAAACAAGAGTTTTGTTTGCCTCGTGTTTTGTTTTATTTGTACATATGTCTTCAAATTACTAAAAATAAGTTGTTTTTTTCTGGGGTTGTCTCCAATTGACTGGTATTTTGTTAGGTAAATATTGGTCGAGTTCTGTGCCTCCTCTCTCAGTATATATATATATATATATATATATATATATATATATATATATATATATATATATATATATATATATATATATATATATATATATATATATATATATATATATATATATATATATATATATATATATATATATATATATATATATATATATATATATATATATATATATATATCTGGTTCGCGCCCCGTCACGGACTGAGGTTAGTAAGGGCATACACTCAAGGTAACGATTACATCTGCCAAAACAAGTCGTTCGCAAGAAGGCAACCGTCCTAGCCCTTTGTAGAAAAAGGTGTTCGTGACGTAAAAACCGAATATATATATATATATATATATATATATATATATATATATATATATATTATATATATATATATATATATATATATATATATATATATATATATATATATATATATATATATATATATATATATATCACAGTAGTTATTTAAGCAATTGTGTATTATATCCTGGTCAGGGGAGGTGTACGTGTATACGCACATCTTACTTGATGTAATTACCTATATGTCAATAAATTTTTTGAACTGAAAAAATCTTATGAAATTGCAAAATAACTCTCATAGTGCACTGTCTCAAAAGTTTGCAAGACATCTCCGTTGCAATCTCTTAGAAAGAACGTTGCAAGATTAATTGATAAGTAATCACCTATTCAGGCTCACGGAAAAGAGCCCTAGGCTCGTAACTTCCCGTCTTCTGGTTGGTTCCATTTTTGTACTCAATGATACTTTTCATATTTGTCCTTAAAACTATGGATTGAGTTAGCATTAACTACCTCCTCACTTGGCAAATTCTAATTATCAACTCTTCTTAAAAAAAAAAGTACTTCCTTACATCCCGCAAACAAGTTTTCTTATGGACCTTCAAACTATGACCTCTAGTTTTAGTGCCAGCCATATCAATATATCGGTCCATATCCACTCTGCCCAAACCATGATGAATACTAGACATATCCCACCTCACTCTTCTAGTTTCGAGCAATTATAATGTACTTGTTTGTTTATTTGTATGTTCCGGTTTTACGTCACGGACTCCCATTTCAACCAAGGGCTAGGATGGTTGCCTTCTTGCAAAGGACTTGTTTTGGCAGATGTAATCGTTACTCTGAGTGCATGCCCTTGCTAACCAATATTCATGCAAAACATTCTTTGAACTCACTTTCTATAACAAAGTTTATTTCCTCAAGCTGAAACCTTTCACTTTTGACCAATGTTATCCCTCCAGCAGTCGTCATAGGTCTTTCAACCCTAAATATTCTGAAGCCCTTGGGAAAAACTGTGACATTGTTGTCCTCGCAGGATCAAGTTAATCACAAGTGAGCAATAAAAAGCTAGCTGGATTTAAAAGGAAAACTTCGACAGAAAGAGAAAAAGAAGACTAAAATGAGGTACCTCAGCTCAACAAATATTGACAGCTCTTTTTTTCTTTTGTATTTTTTTATTATGTCTTGACTACTAACCTAACCGTAATGGGAAGGATTTTTTTCAAGATTAAATATGGAACCGCAAAAATAAGGTTAACCACAGGCTATGAAAGCTCCCCATAGAGGTCATAGTTTGAAGCTTCGTAAGAAAACTTCTTTGCAGGATGTAAGGAACTATTTTTTCAGTGTAAGAGTAGCTGATAATTGGATTTCGCTAAGCGAGGAGGTAGTTAATGCTATCTCAATCCATAGTTTTAAGGACAGGTATGATAAGTATCACTAAGTATAAAATGGAACCGATGAGGAGACGGGAAGATACGAGTTTTGGGCTCTTTCCCGTAAACACAATTAGGTAAGCACAATTAGGTAAGTACACACACACACACACACACACACATAATGAGTTAAATGTAAAGTCTAATCCTGTGGTAACATATCTTGGTTAGCAAGTGAGTTTATCAGTTAGGAAGAATATATAGCAGAAACAGGTGGGTGCCACCTCAGACACAAATTCGAATTTTCCTTCAGGTTTGACTTTTGTTTTTCTTTTTCTTTTTATCCTTACATTACCATGGTCAAGTTTTTGAGTTAAGATGTGTGTTACCAGAAAAGAGATAAACTGAGTCACTAAATAGCACTTATATGGAGATATAAAAATTCTGTGTGAAGCTTAATTAAAAGTGTTTCTCTGTTTTTTTTTTTTTTTGTTCCTCTTTCTCGTCTTCTTTCTATATTCTGTGAGAGGGAGAACAAAAAAATGACGCCATCTCTGTCCCAAACCTCTCCCATTTATGGGTCGGTAGGAGGGGTAGCCATTAGGAGACTTACACAGAAAATCAAGAATTTAGAGGCAATGGTTATAAGCCTTGATGATAAAATTCGGAATATGGTTGGAGAAATGAAAGAGAATGAAACACTCAGAGAGCAAATAAGATCTTTGGAGGAAGCAAATAAAGCACAAGGGCAGGAGAGAAAGGTACTAGAAAAAAGAATAAAGAAGCTGGAAGGGGAAAAGAGTCAACTAGAATCTAGAATTTCTAAACAAGAAGATAAAAACAAACAGCTGAATGACAACCTAAAGGAATTAGATGTTAGTTCACTGCTCTCTTCTGAGAGAGACGAGATTGCTGCTTGGAATGTCCAGATTATGGAAAACATTGAACAGTTCAGAAAAGAGTTCCAGGAGCTGAATATGGAAAATGATGCCATGAAAACTTCCTTTGCTGATGCACTAAAGGGGAATGTGGCAGTAAAAGAGGCTGTAAAGGTGGTGGCACTGGAAAACATACAAACAGTTGACTATAAAGAGACAGTAATCGAAAAAATGAAAGACGTTGTGATGGAAAGGGCAAACCCACTCATCAGACAGGCACTTGATAAGGAGAAGACAGTGGTAATCTCAGGCATAAGCGAATCCCAGGAACCAACATGGCAGGGGAGACTTGAAGAAAATAAGGCTAGGGTTGTAGACCTGATAAGAAAGCTTGGAGTAGTTTGTGGTCCTGAGGATATTGTAAACATCCACCAACTAGGTAAATATTCGAGGGAAGGAAAGCCGAGACCAACAAAAGTAACCTTTGAGAGAGGGGAAACATGTAGGGAAATATTGTTGAGAAAAAAAAGTCTAAAAGACCTTCAAGAATTCAAAGAAGTGTTCATTAGACGATACAGAACACAGGAAGAGATGGGAAAGATCAAAAACTTGTTGCAAGAGGCAAGAAGGTTAAATGATGAAAGAAATGAAGAAGAGAAGAAAAATTTTCGTTACAGAGTTCTTCCAGACAAAGGGGAGATAAAGAAGATAATGACAGAAGATCAGGGGATGGGGCCTCATTAAGATTGTTATACACAAATGCTGATGGATTAGCTGGTAAGGCAGTAGAATTAAAAGATAGGATTCACAACAGTAAGGCAGATATAGTAGCAATTACAGAGACTAAGTTGAGTGAGGACATAAACAGTGTCACAGTTTTTCCTAAGGGCTTCAGAATACTAAGGGTTGAAAGATCTGAGAGGACTGGTGGAGGGATAGCACTGCTCATAAGTGAAAGGATTCAAGTTGAAGAAATAAACTTGGCTATAGAAAGTGAGTTCAAGGAATTTCTTGTTGCTCGCATAAATACTGGGTCAGAGAGCATTATAATAACTGTTGTATACAACCCACCAAGGAACCAGAATAGGCTTGAAGTTTATGAGGAAAGTCATATAGGTACTATTGAAGTCATAAACTCAGTTGTTAACATGGCACAGGAAAAAAAATGTAGGATTTTGAGTATGGGAGACTTTAATCATAAAGAGATAGATTGGATAAATCTTGACCCACACAGTGGTGAGGACTCATTTGGGGCAAGATTCCTAGATTGCGTACAAGGGAATTTCCTACACCAACATGTAATGGAACCAACAAGGGCCAGGGGTGGGGATGAGCCATCACTACTTGATCTAGTGTTCACAGATAATGTGTTGGATATTGAAAAAATTGAGTATGAACCACCAATTGGAAAGAGTGACCACTATGTGTTGTTGATGGAGTATATCATTGAAGATATTCTTCCTGAGAGTAGAGGCACTGAGGACATGAGGAGGAACTATCCAAAAGGAGATTACATCAAAATGAATGAGCTTTTTGCAGTTATTGACTGGAGAACCTTATTTTACAACAAATCTGTACAAGAAATGTATGACATCTTTTGTGAGAAATATGGGAAGATAGTAGATTGCTGCATACCTGTCACCAAAGTAGGTGTAATTCATGCCAGAGAGAAATGGTTCGATAATGGGTGTAAAGGAGCTAAGGAGTGGAGAGACAAATGCTGGAAAAGGTATAGGAGGAGAAAAAACATAAATGCCTGGCAAACCTACAAAAGAGCAAGAAATGACTACCTAAGTAAAAGGAGAGAGGCAGAGAGAGACTATGAGAGGGACATCACCAGGGAGGCTAAAGAAAATCCCAAGCTTTTCCACAGCTTTATCAGAGGAAAACTGAAGGTAAAAGAACAGGTTTTAAGGCTAAAGAGAGCGGATGGAAGCATCATTGAGACGGATGAAGAGATCTGCAAAGAATTGAACAAGGAGTTTCAGTCAGTATTTACAGTAGAAAATACCCCACCCCCTCAGATTGCAGTGATAGAAGCTCAAGGGCCGGTATTAGAGAACATCAACCTTACAGCCACAGAGGTATGCAAAGCGCTGATGGATTTAGATGTTCATAAAGCTACAGGTCCTGATGACATATCCCCTCATGTGCTTAAAAAATGCGCAAACACAATATCAGTGGCACTAAGTATCATATTTAAGGAGTCACTGGAGTCGGGGGAGATTCCAAGATGCTGGAAACAAGCAAATGTGATACCTATCTTCAAAAAGGGAAGGAGGGATACGGCTCTGAACTATAGACCAGTTTCCTTGACCAGCATAGTTTGCAAACTTATGGAGAAACTACTAAGGAAACATATCTCTCTTCACTTCGAATCCTTCAACTTTTTGTCAGTGAGGCAACATGGCTTCAGAGAAGGTAGATCAACAGTAACAAACTTATTAGAATTTTATGATGAGGTAAGCCAAATCTTACAGGAAAGAGAGGGCTGGGCAGATTGCATATTCCTAGACTTCCAGAAAGCGTTTGACACTGTTCCACATGGGAGACTTATTAGGAAGCTGCAATCAATGGCTAGAATAGGTGGAAATGTTTTGGAATGGATAAAAACTTACTTAGAAGGAAGGGAACAGAGGGTTAGAGTAAGACACTCAGTGTTTGAATGGAGAAGAGTTAGTAGTGGAGTTCCACAGGGTTCAGTTTTAGGGCCACTTTTGTTCCTTGTATATGTAAATGACCTACCAGAGTTTGTAAATTCATTCATGAATATGTTTGCAGATGATGCAAATATTGTGAAGAAAGTAAAAAACGAGAACAATGGTAGAGAACTTCAGGAGGATCTAAATAATCTGCATGAGTGGTCAGAAAAGTGGCTAATGAAATTCAATACTTCAAAATGTAAGGTAATGAGAATGGGTACAAGTGCAAGAAGGCCCAAGCTTGACTACTCGGTGGCTGGAGTACAACTTCAAGAGACAGAAAATGAGAGAGATCTAGGAGTAAACATACTGGGAGATTTGTCTCCAGAAATACATATAAATGGCATAGTAAGGGCAGCATATGCATTCTTATCAAATGTAAGGGTAGCCTTCAGGCACATGGACAAGGAAATGTTCAGAAATATTTATGTAACCTATGTGAGGCCAAAACTCGAATATGCAGCCCCCTTTTGGAATCCGCACTTGAAAAAGCACATAACTAAGCTTGAAAAAGTTCAAAGACATGCCACGAAACTGGTGCCAGAAATACGCAATCTCAGTTATGATGAGAGGCTGAGGGAATTAGACTTACCATCACTCGAAGCTAGAAGAGTGAGGGGGGATATGGTGACAGTCTTTAAATTCCTTCATGGTTATGATAGAGTGGATAGGGATCGATATTTTGATATGGCTGGCTCTAGAACTAGAGGTCATAGTTTGAAGCTTCGTAAGAAAACTTCTTTGCAGGATGTAAGGAAATACTTTTTCAGTGTAAGAGTAGTTGATAATTGGAATTGGCTAAGCGAGGAGGTAGTTAATGCTATCTCAATCCATAGTTTTAAGGACAGGTATGATAAGTATCACTAAGTCTAAAATGGAACCGATGAGGAGACGGGAAGATACGAGCTTTGGGCTCTTTCCCGTAAACACAATTAGGTAATCACAATTAGGTAATCACACACACAAAGGTAAATCGATGATAATCGATACACCTCTTCTACTGTTTTCCTTCTGGACTGAGTCCTCTTTCCCCCTCTTATAAATTCCCGCAAATTATTTAAACCAATTTTTGGGACTGTCCCTCTTAATAAGCGAATTTTTTTTCTCGATTCACACAAATCTGCAGACTTTACATCGCAAGTTGGGTTGAATATTTTTCTTACTTATGCTAGTTCATTAAAAAAACAAAAAGAAGGAAAATTCGAGATGCTGATAGCGTCAGTTCTAATGCCCGCAGTCTTTTACGAAGACAAGAACCTATGGGCTATGAAGTTCGAATTATGAAAGTATGTACGATTATATTTGACACTCCCAGAATGGAACAGAATATATGAAACAAGAGAGAGAGAGAGAGAGAGAGAGAGAGAGAGAGAGAGAGAGAGAGAGAGAGAGAGAGAGAGAGAGAGAGAGAGAGAGAGAGAGAGAGAGAGAGGAGAGAGAGAGAGAGAGAGAATCATAAAACATATAAACTGCAAGTGTCAACATATGAGTTTCTTTGACCTATGGGAATACAGGTCAAAATTTATGGTCAGAATCTTCTAATAATACAGCTTGTTAGGAATCCTGCATAGGTAAAAATTGAGAGTGCCTGAAGAATTTTGACCTGCCTTTTTCTGCATTGAAGAAAGGTTAGGTTAGGTTAAGTCAGGTAAGACTTTGATATATATATATATATATATATATATATATATATATATATATATATATATATATATATATATATATATATATATATATATATATATATATATATATATATATATATATATATATATATATATATATATATATATATATATATATATATAATATATATATATATATATATATATATATATATATATATATATATATATATATATATATATATATATATATATATATATATATATATATAATTTTTATACACATGTTCCCTGACTTATTATTGGTTGCAAAAATTGTTCGTTTGTACCTTGTACCTTATCTCTAAAATAAAACAATCCCCCATTTAAATGATTTTTTTTCAGCGTTGCACCAATAGCTAGATAATTTTAGTAAAGTAATATTTATTTTTTTACTTATTTACATTCATATATTTGACCTAGAATTTTATACATAAAAACAACATAAAATATAAGAACAGGATTCGGACACGTTTGACAGACGACAACATCGACTTGTCAGTGTCGAGCTGCAATGAACTGTTTTGTTAAATATTCTTTTATGTGAGATTGTGTGTGTATGTGTTTGTTTATTTTCTTCACATTACGGAGCGAGATAATTAATTTATTTAATAATGCAGTCGAAAATTAGGGATAAATAGACAAAGTGTCATTTGCTAAAATGTAAGGTCATGTGATGTTTAGAAAATGAGGAAAGTCGGGAGCTAGACAGGGATAACTGTATATAAACTTACTGATGTGTCTATTAAAATTATGGTTAATATTCATTTTATGCACCCCTTTTATAGCCTGCCAGAGAAATCAGCGTTACCACCACTTCCTGAAATGTGCCGCGATGCTGTATAAACACTCATATTCGTCCTCCTTTAGGTATTCAAAGACTTCAAATTCGATTTAGGTTAGTTGAGGTTATATGGGTTAGGCTAGTTATATTAGGTTATTTAAGCATATATCGGCCCTTACACAATAGATATCCTTTTCCTAGAGAAAAAAAAAATTATCGGATTAACTCAAAGCACATTAACGTATCTGAAAAATTTAGTTTAGTCCAATATATGAAGGGGTGCACAAAACGAATCATAACCATAATTTTCTAATGCTATTTTAGAATTGAATGCTCTATGTGTTGCTCTATTTGGATATTTATTTTTGACAGATGATGAAATAGCTAAAGTTTATTCTTCACAAAATGAAGTGTCACCAAATCCTCACTGGCGCTTGCAATGCTGGTGACCGCTGTTTTGCGGTTGGAAGTGTTGAAGGAGTACCATTCACAGTAAGTAGTGTGTAGTGGGAAAGTGTCCAAGTGGTAATGCTCGCGACATTGATTCATCAGGTCTTGGATTCAAGGCCTGCCATGTACTGAGGTTAGAAAGGGCATTCACTTGGTAATGGTCGCACTTGCCTAAGCCAAAGTCCTTCGCAAGAAGATACCATTTTAGCCTTCAGTAGAAATAGGGAGTCTGGGACGTAAAACCAATCGCGGTCTTTAGAGGGAATTACTAAGGTATATAGATAAATCTTTGACCTTCCACCTGTTGCATATTTAACCTAAAATTATATATTATAATGGTATAGCAAGGTCTTCACACTGTCTTTAGTCAGTATTCTCTTAGTTTTAGCAGGAATTTTTAAGTGGTATCTCTTAGGATTAGTAAATTACCTGCACACATTTGATATTTCAAGCTAAATTTTCTAATACAGTTTTTGATATTCACGCTTTTATATGTAGGTATTTATGGTCACATTATGCTGCTTACCATTATGCAATGTTAAGTAGCTTTGTATTAACTTGTTTAGGAACTTACTGTATAAAAGCGTAAGATGAAAGTATTTCCATTTGAACAAATAACAAAATATCCAATGTTTCATTGTTACCAGGCTTATGCTGCTGGTTGCAACATGGTCATTCTAGCCAGCACCTATGAACGTGTGCAGGTCATCCCGGGTGTTTGCCATGATAACATACAGATATCCTGCGTGGATTGCTCGACAGACACTGGGAAGATCGCGGCCGCATATGGAAAGCTAGTGTGCATATTCGAGCCAACGCCTATCACCTGTCAGATGAATGGGCATGTATGTTCCAAGGAACTTGGATAATTCCATGAATCAAAGCTGATTATCACTATCATCATCATCATCGTCATCGTCATCTTCATCATCATCATTATCACCTTAGATGTATGAAATCTATCAAGTCTGTAAATTTTATCAAGCTTGGTCAGAAGTAGTCTTATCCAATCCCATACAACATGTAAGAAATTCATGACAGAAAAAAAAAGTAATATGTCTACCTTAGTAACTGCCGGAGGGTGTCTTTGAATAAGTCTCAGAATACCTCAAGTTTATGATACATTATTCGGGGCCTTTCTGAAGTACTACCATTAAATTACCATGTTTTTACTTGAAGTTATTTAAAGTGATAGCACTGATACAGCAGGAGAAATATTTTCACCTTCGTATTCTCTGCTTTCTGGACGAATCAACTAAAAAGGTATAGTCAAGTGATAAATTGACACTTCCCAATTTTCTGCCCATCTAGTCAAGCCACAGACAGCTAGCGGATGGATGAGAGATAAAGGTGGATAAGACTGGCTGAAGTAATATTTCTTTACCTCTTTCATTTGTTACAGTTTGGGCTACCCTAGTTGTTACAGTGGGATATGGCAGCATGTAGAAATAACTTTTCTTACATTGGATTGCATTTGTATATTTAGATATTTTTTCCAGAATCTTGACTATAGATGGATACAAACTGGTGTTATTGAAGCAGAAAACTACATCAATACCATGTCTTGGAATCTGGAGGGCACACGGCTGATAACTGCCGGAGATGTACTACAAATGTGGGCTGCCCCTCTCACTAAGATGTCTGGGACAGAAGATGGTACTTATGTAATCTTAAGAGAAATCATGTTGATCACATAGAATTTGACTAGAATTATAGTTCTCAGCTTAGATGGTTACAGAGTGGTATTTTATCTGTATCTTTGTACTGTTGAAAAAAGAATTTGACTAGAATGATAGTTCTTAGAATAGATGGTTACAGAGTGGTATTTTATCTGTATCTTTGTTCTTTGAAAAATTTACACTGTATTTTTCATATTTATAAACACATTCTTAACCTCTTTAATGTTTTCATATTTCATATGTAATAGATTCTTAAAACAAATATACATTTTTAGAAAGACAGTGCATCTCTTGTTTTCGAGTACTGGACTTGTGTTTATATTGTT
This sequence comes from Halocaridina rubra, assembly GCA_037179515.1. Lineage (NCBI taxonomy): Eukaryota > Metazoa > Arthropoda > Malacostraca > Decapoda > Atyidae > Halocaridina > Halocaridina rubra. The sequence continues at coordinate 95,905 of JAXCGZ010013329.1, read as the reverse complement.
TCATTTTATCTAGTCATATTTATTAAGTTCTTTTCTATTTTCATGTTTACATATTTCATATGTACTTCTTTATCAGAACAAATATACCTTTCAGAAAAACTGTGCATCTCTTGTTTTGTTTATATATATTCTTCTTATCTAGAATTCATGTGTCATCTTTTAAAATTTTCAGGTTCCGGCCCAGTGACTTTTGACTTGGAGTGTGATGCAAGTGAAACCACAGAGCCATTGTGGACTTGCATTTGGAGATGTGTTACGGCTTCTCCAACTGTCTTCTTAACATTTTCGCCGGACGGCACTCTCTTTGCCACTGCAGCTGCCAATGATCGATTAGTCAAGATCTGGTATGATAACAAACACAGTAAGTGCTCTATATACTTAGATGGGTGTATGGAATATCGTTGTCAAGACCACATTTCCATATCATATAATTCTCCAGCTTTTCATGGAGTTTCTTTTCTCCCAGATGTGGATAACTTGTACCCTTTGAAAATGTCTTGTAAATTTAATCTGCAGATGTTTCAGTACTTTAAAAAAAACGAGAACTACATGAACTGGAATAAAAAAACGAGCATGTAACTTAGAATTATTTTGAAATCGTCAGCTGATCATTAAATTATAGCATTGGTCTTGAAGATATCCTTTAATGTATACTTATTTCAGTGCTGGCTCCTACAAGGCCCCCTGATGGCTCTACTGTAGCTAGTGAACTGACACGATCTTCGATAAGTTACAGCTACATATACTTACCTCATCCAAGTGCAGTGAAGGGGTTTACGTGGCGAGCTACTAGCAAATATATGCCAAAGTGAGTGATTTTGTTTTTAGTGATTTTATTGATTTTGTAGAATACAGTGTTTTTTAATATGTTAAAGTTCACAGTATATAATAGAATTTTAAACAGTATTTCTTCATTTCATCTTTTTTCTTTTACTGGATACGTAAGGTAAAATATAGTAGTTGCATACATTGAGGAGTGCTAACTCACTCTGATAAAGAGGAGTTTTGTACATGGAGGAGTGCAAACTAACTTTGAAATAGAGGAGATATATACATGGAGAGTACGATCTCACTTCAAAAGAGGAGTTGTATACATGGAGAAATGTGAACTAACTTCGAGAAAAATTTTTCAAGTATGGTGTTTATTGAAGTACAGAAGGATATTCATTAAGTGTTTAAGAAATGCAGAAATGAGATACAGAAATGCCATCATATAAGATATTGCCATAAAATGGTGTGGGATAGAAAGCATTTCTTGTGTAGGAAAGGAAATGCAAAGGAGAAAAATGAAGATGATCCAGGAGCATTAGAAAAGAGGGTATGTATATGCAGCAGTAGAAAATAAGTACAAAATATTTAAGAGGAAGTTTTACAATAATAGTAGATTATATTTGAAAGATATAATGAATGAAATCTATTTATATGCATGGCCCCATTCCCCCTTGTAAGGGGAGTGGCTGAGACAAGAATCACGCATTCACCAGTATCCAACATATACATCAGTTCTTCCTCTCAGTTCCTTGGGGATAGAGGGTTGCTACATTTGCCCACCTACCACCCAGCTTGGGTCACCCACAAGGTAGGATGGCAAATATAGTCTGCAGTGAGGCCGGACAACGGCAACTGGTTTACCCCCATTGCTTCATTACAGCTCATCTCCCCTCACACCTGTCCATCACAGTTCAATGTTTTAACAAGTGCGAGATATCCTTTATCCCGCGTCAGATACACTGCAGATAATTGTTTTGTTAGTAAAATTATGGAAAGATAGTATATAAGTTTGGATATAAGTTGATGTTAAAAGAGAGTGTAGTGTTAATGATTGTTATCTGTACAGTGGAGTTTTATTCATGAAATGACTCACAGATGGGCAGAATCCAATCTTTGATGTGGAGATATGAACTTAAGTGTGGTGAGTCTTCTAAGTTATATAACAGATCAAAAGTTAAAAGGTCAAATTGTTTGAGAAAATGAAAGCTCATTGTGAAGATATAAGATAGGAGAGATGTAAAGAAACAGTTTGATTTTGAAACTGATGTATGATGGGTTATTGTAAGTATGTAATAAAAATGTAAAGTGTAAAAGATAACAGGCAGTTTGATGATGAAACATTCTCAGTGGGAATGCACTTAGAGAAATAGTTAGAGGGACAGTAATTTTCTTTGAAAACACAGTATTAAGACAACTGGGTAGAAATTATTTACCAGTAAAGGGAACCTATTGATAAGGTTTGATAGCTTTGCATTGGAAAAGTCTTCCAAATCATACTACAGCTGAAAGGTCATTTGGACTTAAATAGGACTGCCCATGACAGTTCAGTGTTAACTCTTCCTTCATTTACGGTTCTTTTTCTATGCCTACATCAACAACGAATATTCTTGGATATTCATTACACATCTCTTACTATCCCTTCACATCTGTCAAGTCACAACACTTGCCATCTCTGTTTTTTCTTTACTTTTTGTTTACCTCATACTCAGCCTGATGAGGGTAGAGTTATTTTTTTTTTTTGTCCATCCTGGTGTCACAATCATAAAATTTTTTAAAGAAAATTTAGTGTAATAAAAAAAGCATTGGACTCTATCTTGATATTTTTTAGTTGAAAGTATTTTGAATCTTTTGCTTCGAATATATATTTATCTCTCATTTGGCACTTTAATCTCTCTTTGTGTTTTTCTCAACATCGGTGATATTTATCACTTTATTTCAAACAGAGGAAGCGTAAGCAACATGCTGGTCACGTCATGTCGGGATAATATTAGTCGTATATGGGTGGAAACGGTTCTACCCGATGACGGCTTAGTGTCTCTTCATCATCTGGACCCCATCGCGGCTCAGAATCCTCGATTTAGAACACACCGTCATAAACATCGCTTTATGCAGAGACTGAAGCATATGAAGTGAGGCTCTCTGTTTTGTAGCTTAAAAGAAAACTATATAATTGTTAGATAACTACATAATTGTTAGCTTGCATTAGATATTCTTTACATTTCAAATTACTGGTATTTCCTTGGTGTAACTACACCAGACTGATGTTAGTTATAATACTTTCGTTTTGGTGCCATAGTAATAAAACAAAATGTTCACATTTGTGAAACTACATTGTATATTCAGAGTAAATCGAAAGGTATTATCATGTCTCTGCCATTTGATAAAGTGAAAGATTTTCTTATTATTATCAAGAAGCTCAAAGGTATTAATATGGATTGTGCCTGTGAAAATTTTTTAATATTGTGATCTTTAAAAGTACTAATACTTTAACCCGTTGCGTGACATGTTTTAGAGCCTGTTTCCAAATGAGACGACCAGGAGCAAAAGGAGGTGCCCCAATATTAGTGGGGAATTTAGGAGGTCTTGGAACGGAACCTCTACCCACTCTTCCGTCATCCTATTCAATGCACGACTTCCATATGTATGGAATACATGCAACTGGGATCACACCAGGCAAGCTTCTATGGGAATTTGTTTTATAATAATGGATTCTCAATTCTAGAGGTGAAAGTTACAGTTTTTACTTCTGACAGTTCTAATTCTTAATTGTTTTTTGAAAAGAAAACCAATATAAATTTCTGTGGGAATTTGTTTTATAATTATGGCTTTTTTATTCTATTGATGAAAGATACAGTTTTTAGGTCTGGATATGTAATTATCAGTTTGTTGGAAAAAAAGATTGATTAGAATAAAATTTTTCATGATGTTTTATTTCGTCATTTGCAAAAGGATATTATTTGACATTAATTTAAGGAATGGTAAGAATATGTTATTTTGATATAATCTTTATATGTAAAGTAAAAGATTCAAATTTCCAATATTCAAGAATATAAAGTGTTTGTGTTATTTAAACACTCATGTGGAATTGATAATTTGGAGAAAAATGTTTCATTGTGATTAGGAAGTGATAATCTGGACAAAAATGTTTCATTGTGATGTACAGTGACTTGATATTTATTCCATGATAGCTAAGAAAGGATGTTTTGATTTATCTTTTGTAAAAGAGGTGGTCTTCTTATTATTTTGTTAACATTGTGATGTGATCAATTTTACGTCACAGACTTCCTCTTCTGCTAAGGGCTAGAGCAATGCCTTCTTGTGAACAGTCACGCAAGTGCGACCGTTACCCTGAGTTAATGCCCTTTCTAACCTTAGACTGTTGCGGGACGCGAACCCTTGACATGATGAATCGTAGTTGCAATTGTTGTTGTTGTTTGAGTTACCACGTTGCCATGATGGCCACATTTAGTTAACACTCTAAAATTGTGAATATTGTTTAGGTTTCCAGTTTCATCTGGCTGCATCTATAAATGCTGAGACTGATATTCCCCTTGTTCCAAGTATCAGTGGAGTTACGTCTTGCGGTGACGCTGAGCAAAATTTTGTTATTCATTGGCTGAATAATAAAGAAATGCACTTTGCTGCAGAAGCAGAAAGTATTTTACTCGAGGTAAGGAAAATACATTTTGCTAGTTTGATAGTTGATATTGTTTTGTCATAATACTAGTATTCATTTATAGCCCTTGTATTATTCAGATACCCTGACTAATGTTTTCACATAAAGGCCTACGTGATTCTTTCTGTTGAGTAGTATTTGTAAGTCTTCCTATTCTATATTTTTTGAATCTTCATATGGATCAGATAAGTCGACGAGCTATGGAGAAGGAGACCTTAACACTAGACCACGATAGACAGTCAGAAGTAAGTGATCCTGAAGATCCCAAACAAAAAACAGCTGCTTCTGGGATGCGACTCGGCTCCAGAACTCCCTCCCACATGACCGTAAGAACTCGCAGTGTGGAAGAAGATGATGTCCCAAGCCAGCACTCCGCCCGTTCTCATCAGCCTCTGAGTGCGGCAACATCGACAACATCAATTGCTACAGACGTTACCACAGCGACGACGTCTGCTCTCGGGGATGCGTTGGATAGAAGAATTGAAACGTTATTACGTGACTGGCATCAGACGTCCGACGTTCTCTTCTCGATTCACCCAGTCGATGGCTCTCTCCTCGTCTGGATTGTGGACTTTTTGGACGATCATCCGGGATCATTCCGACAAGCTCAAGTCTCATTTAGTGCCAGAATTCCCAACGCTCTGCCGTTAGGTGATGCCATGACTATGTCTCCGAATCTTGCCATATATAATGGGACAACACCGTCTTTTTTGAAGCAGTTACTGAAGCTGGAGCTTGCCCATGAAGAAGAATTGTAAGAACTTTTATGTGTGACTTGATTATTACTGGCAAGATCTTATTGCTCTAAGGGTGCTCATACACGGTGCTATTTGATCTTGATATCACTAGACAGATCTGGTTGGATCCAACCAGATTGGATTACCGATCTTGTGGGATCAACCAAATCTCTTCGATGGTCTCAAGGGCAAATTGCATTGTGCACGGGCACCCTCAAAGAATTTAACTTCAATATAAAAGGCTAATCTTTGCTGAAATTTAGTCATGCAGAAGTTGCTCTTTTTTTTGTATTATACTATGAATTAAATTATTTTGGATGTATAAGTAATTGTATGTAAAAGAAAAAAGTACTTAATACATTAATATGTTAATATATAAAACATTATTGTTTAGAATGAGGATGCAAATAATTTGCATTGCTATTCGTTTGAGTTCTGCCGTTCTCATATATATTTCTGTCATCATGTAAGTTAGAAATATATATTTTTCTGGTTTATAGCAGATCTCTTTAAAATGACCGTATTTGAAGTGCGTTGACATTGATATACATTTACTGTAAAGGTCTTGTAAGTTCAAGATATATGCCATTACTCTTGAGCTGGTATTCCCTTTTCCCATTTATTCGTCAGTTACTTCCCATGTGACAAAATGTTTAACAATTGTTTATCAGTGACCAGATCTAACTCATTATGTATTTGTAGGCGTGGAGGGAAGAATAAAAGCAAGAGCAATTTGACGCTGTCTAGTAACGAATATCGTGACAAATGCAGCGGAAGCGCTGACCCATCTCCCATAATATCCATGACGACTAAACACAGCAATGGGTCCCTTAATCTTTGGCACCTTACTGTTGCTGAGGGGTCAAGATTTACACAGGTGATTATTTCAGTAATTTAGGAAATATGAAGACCCATGACAGCTTAATTTGAATATCCTTGTTGCAAGTGCACCATATACTTAATTATTATTCTAATTGGAATTTCGGTATAGTAGATTGACATATTAAGTCATGTATGACCTTGAAAGAAGTGCCTTGTGTCTGTCTTATTCCTTGGAATATCAGATGGGTCATTTATATTTGAATTTGCTTAATGTGATTACCTAATTGTGATTACCTAATTGTGTTTACGGGAAAGAGCCCAAAGCTCGTATCTTCCCGTTATCTACATCATGATAATTGCATTTGTGTGAATATTCATGCCTGGTATTGGAGAGCCCTTTAACACTCAAATATATTTCAAATGGAAAATATATTCACTCAGTACAGTATATGTAGTTGATTTGAAATTTAAAGTAAGGTGTAAAGAAATATGACTGTTATGGTACTGTATTACCAAGTAATTCTGTAACGAGATGAAATGGTTCTCGTTTCAGGTGCTGAATATATCTCATTTTACAAGAGTGTGTGGGCATCGATTCCAATTGAATGACATGAAGTGCCATCCAGTTCTTCCTCTGCTTCTCTCCACTTCTCACCACAATAAGCGCGAAGTGTCGCCAAGTAGCGTTCCCATTCTGAGTAACGATGATACACCTTTAATATGTATACAGGTGAGAATGAAAATAATAGTATGGACAAAATGAGACATTTACCTTAGCCTGGACATCCCATTCACTAAAGTTTGGTTGGACTCGTGTTTTTTGCCGAATAGCAGCTGATGTTACCTCCAGGAACTGTGTTGTCAGGGAACATTGGGATATTTTGTCTTGGTTATAGCTCATTAATGCTGTCTTCATACTTCAACATTGCACATACTAATACTGTACTGTTAATATTCTTGCCTGTTAGACTTTGTTTTCTATCTCTAGTCTTTTGTTGTTTCTTATTTTTTTGTATTTGCTTATCTGTTTATTAGACAGTATTTTTAAGTAGTAAAGCAAGGAAAATAACTAGGCACATAGTGTCTGGTAAAGTAGCTTACATACAGGTTATGTTTTCCTGGCTACTTTTACGTAGTCAAGGTGAGAAGTTGTACCAAGCTAAAATGTTTGCTGAACTTAGTCCAGAGATTACCCTGACAGGTCCAGAGTTTGTCCAAATTTTGCCCAGATAGGTCCAAAGTGTGCTGCGATTGGTCCAAAGTTTGCCGTGACAGGTCAAAAGTTTACCCTGACAGTTCCAAAGTTTACCCTGTCTGAGCTTTTATTTAAAATTCTTACCAAAATTTTGCATATTAGAGTCCAAATTTCCTAGAATGGAGCATCGTCTGGCCATATCTTCATGCCTATTTCTTATACTTGGTAATATTAAGATGCATTTCTTCTGACTTATTTGAAATTTCTCATTGTAGTGTTTATATCTCTTCAGTGGAGGCATACATACGCACTGTAACACAAAAATCCGTGTTGCTCGTCTCTTGCTTTTTGGAACTTTGATATCCTTTGGTTCTGTGTTCGCACACCTACTTTATTAGACATTATCTGTTTTTCTGTATTGCTTGTTTAATGATATTTTTGACTTGTTTGCCTTCTTTTCATAAGGGCATACACTCAGGGTAACGATTACATTTGCCAAAACAAGTCCTTCGTAAGAAGGCAACCATCCTAGCCCTTAGTAAAAAAGGGAGTTCATGACGTAAAACCGAATCCTACTTCTTGCCCCTTTTTCACATCTGAGCCCTCTTTTACACATAATTCTTTTTCTCTATTAAGATCATGTGATTACTGTATTATCTCTTTTTCTCCACTCTTTTTGGCACCCTAACATTCTACCTATATCTCCATACATTGACTTTGGTGCCGTCAAAATGATGAGGGATACACACTTCTTTCATTGGTTCCTTGGAGGGAGTTTTGGTTTGCTTACTGTGATGCCCTATGTGTGCAGCTCTCTTACCGAGGTTGTATCAGGAGTAGTTGTATGTATTTTTCTCTCCATTAAAATTTTTTTCTCATACAAAACAATGGCTTACTTGCCATTTGTCATTACTGAGAAAAAAAATTATGCATAATGTTTACACATTATCTTCATGATGTGTATTTTCACGAGGTTAGGTGTACATCCTGCTATTTACTTTCGAATGGGACATGTACATCATTCACCTTTGATTTTTTATGGGTTTTGAATTATGTTAGAGTTGTGAGGATTTTCTTTGAAACTGCATCGTTTACCTAGCAATTTACTGATGTGATAACTGTCTTTGCTATTGATTTGCTTATTTCATCGATAGTACTAGCTTTAATACTCGATACTGTTACCAGAATTAAAAAAAAAGATATATCTTTCTTGGCACTCTTTCCCATTTCGCCTACTTCGTAGTGTACATTTGACATTTGTATCATAATTTAAATATAAAAGTTAAACCTGTTCCTTAGCAACCTACTAATTGAGTGCCTGTGTGAGCCAGTTCCTTATCTGGCTCCTCGTTTAGGCTCTGTTTTATCTTTTTTGTTGTGTGTGTTACATCAGGACGGGCAGAGGAAATTGCCCCCATAGGGCCTGGGCACAAAGAGACATAAAGTAAAGAGAAACAGAGATGGGGAGTGTTGTGATTTGTCAGATGTGAAGGGAAGATAAGAAATGTGTAATGAATAAGTAAGAATATTCAGTGTAGATGTAGACGTAGAAAAGGGATCCATTACTGAAGGAAGACTTAACATCGAACTGTCCAGGACAGTCCTATTCAAAGTCTAAGAGACCTTCAGCTGTAGTATTGCAACTGATGGCTGTGCCATGGGCCATTGAGCCACTTTGGACTATACTAGTCCATTGTACGGATTTTATAATTATGTTCAGGACACGACCTACAAAGATTGGTGCAGTGAGCTGATTCTTTGGCGAGTAGATGCAGTTGGACCATTAAGCAAATCTGGAGGCGTCACCGAGCTGGCACGCATTAACTCGCCTCAAGTGTCTGCCTTTTCAAATGCCGCGTGGATCCCTACTCTTCTTCCAAGGTAGTATCTTCATACTTAATTTTTTTCTCATGTTGATTCTTCAAAAACATACTTGAGATTTATGATTTTTTTAGTTAATCTGGCATTACTTGTAGCAGTTGGCATATATACATATATATATATATACACACACACACACAGAGGTTTTCTGCTTCTTATACAGGAATATCTTGAGAAAAACTATAACTTCAGGTAATTTTTTCCTGCATATATACAATTAAGCAATTTCTGTACTGATTTCACATGAAGTTTAATGTTATTAGGTATAGTTTAAGTTTACAACAGTAATTTAGGAATGATACATAGTATACATTTGGTTGGGAATAGGTCATATATCAATTACAAACTGTTTTATATAATAGTTTTGAACGTTGTGAAGTTTGATTTTTGTGGGGAGTGGTGGAAATACATGACCAGCTTAAGATTTGGGACAACTGTGTTATTATTCTGTTGTCTTTTACTAATAAATGCAAAAAGATAATATTTGAAAGCATATATGAATTAAAAGGAAACTCATCTCTTTCATAAATGTAATTTTATCTGATTTTCAGCACAACACTTGGAAGCGTGTCCAACTCCCCTTCGGCCTGTTTTGTTGCTTCGGACGGAGAATGTTTGAGAGTCTACCAGGCTGTGATAGATGGTCGAGCGCTCTTAGCTGAAATTTCTACCGCTGAGAGGAAGAAGCAGATGATGGAATCGACTCTAAGTTTATCAACAGATAGCTCTTTACAGGAGCAAGCTGGCCAAGTGGTAACTTATTGTCATTTATGTTTATATGATCTGTTAGGTACTACCAGTATTTAACAGTAGTTTTATGATATATTTTAGATGGGGTGCACAGAAAGTTTTATAATGTTATTATTCCTTAGTAAGATGAGATTAAAATAAATTCAAGATTATGATACCCCGATGGAAAAGTTTCCCTGAAGTATTTAGAGCAATATAAATTATTCAGTTCTTAGCCCTATTTTTTATTTATTTTTGCAGAAATTAGATTCCGTTTTGGATTTCAACCACCTAACTAGTAGAACATCTTATTTTTTCAGAATCTCTCCGATATCTTTGATATAGTGTCCGAACAGTCAACCGCTCGCCCCGGTTGCATAATTGAATTAGATGCCATAGGCGATGCTACCCATGATTGGCAAAACACTCAGTTCCTACATGTATTTCAAGAGGGTCTTATTAGAGGAGAACGAAGTGGTGACACGGGTAAGTCACATTTGACTAATTTCTTTTCTGTTTATTGTAGTCAGAGCTGTAGATAGAGAAGTGTTTGGCTGCTGAGACCTTAGGAGCCATCTTGATTTATGCCCCCCGCTTGCAGTCTGCTTCCACTGCCTCCCATCCTGCACTTCCAAAGCGTCTGTTCGTTTTAGCCTTCATTATGATGTTAATGATACCTTGTGATATTCTATTTTATATAAGTTGCTCATTTAGATATTTTCTTTAAAGTATAAGATAATTAGAGTTCTGGTCATCAGTCTTGTGATTATACCCATTGGCTGTCATCGTCATACACCAAGTATGGCCTCTGTCTCCACTTCTATTCGCATTCATTATTAATACAATTTCTACATGAATCATAACTGTAATGTAAATCATTATTAAGAATTTAGTTAAGAGCAATATTGTCTTAACTAACTTGAGAATACGGCAACCATAACATATGCATTTGAGTGGTGACGCTCTCGACTTTGATTTGTCTAGTTGTGGGTTTGTGGCTCGCCACGGTCTTAGATTAGAAAAGGTATTCACTCATAATAACGGTCGCACTTGTCAAATCAAAGTCCCTGGCAAGATGACTTCATCCTAACCCTTAGTAGAAAAGGGAGTCTGTGACGTAAAATTGATCTCATTTGCTTGTGTATTCCAGCCGCAACCCTCTTCAGCATACTCTTGCCTCCTAAGTAACTTCTCTCTTTTATAAATTTAGCCGTTTTAGGAATATTTTATTGCTTTTTGCTAACGCGAGCAATTTAACTTGGCCCGGACAAAATCATCTCTCACTATAGGGGTTTAGGACAAACCAATTTTGGCACAGAACCTATTCCGCCTGCAGCTTTGGCGCAGACCTAACCTAACCTAACCTAGGTGTTATACAATATCTTTCATTGCTGCAAACCTTATATTATAGTACACGAAGAAGCTCTTTCATGTGAGATTAAGCTCTGCGCCTAAACGGTCCTGCGGCGAAAACATCCTGCGACGAAAGAGACCTGTGTCGAAAAGGTCTTCTGCGCTGAAATGGGTCTTGTGCTGAAATGAGCCATACTGAATCTATGGTTTTGATTGTAGCATGTGAAGTAGAAGCAATTATATTCATATATTTTGGATATTGAAAAATATTTATAGGTATACTTTAAATCCAAGTCATTGCATAGCTACCTTAGCTTTTTTTTTCAAAATTTAGTCTGTGACAGATAATCTTAATTCTGGCGTTGCCTCATAAACACCCTTATCTTTCTTTCATAGTCATTTTCATTTGTGATTTTATTAGACGTTATTTGAAGTGAGCATTTTTTTTTTTTTTATCTTCTTAGGTAAGGAAGCAACAGCAATGTTTGATCCATCAAATGCACCTATCGTTGATCTGCATTCTACTGCTGTCTTTGAGGAGCCCTTTTACATTACGTTACTTGAGAAAACAGCTGTTGGCTCGGTATGCAAATTTTCTTATTTATTACAGATAATATAGAAATGTGGGATTTACTGAACAAAACATACTCAAAAATTAAGATGTTTTGTGAGTAGTGATAAAAAAAAATATCTTTAGCTTTTCATTAAATGACTGAAATTGCAAAGTATTTTGAAATACAAGCTTTCTTGAGCAAAACATACTCAAGAATTAAGGTGTTGTGTAAGGAGTAGAAAAAAATATTTTTAGTCTTTTGTTAATGATCAAAGCTAAAACACTTTATATTTATTCCACAAGTGTTTGAATGCTGCATTATGGTTTTTCTCCTCCCTCACTATGCTTTGGTGAATCATTTTACAGCATTACAAATACTTATAGATTATGATTGTCGACTCTTAGGTTATGCATATGTGGCGCTTAGTCATAGCATCGGAGACCCATACGTACAACTCCGCAGAGAACGAAGAGGGACAGGTTGGGTCAGGGCATAGTACACCAGTGGGTGATAACGCTGCTGGTCAAGGACACATAGATGCATCCCCTGTGGTCATAACAACATCCAAGGTTAGTTTTTTCATGGTAGAAAATTGTGACCTTTCTGACTTAACAAGTGTATTAAAAACACTTATATTGTTTACATCTACTACAATGCTTTCACTGAGGCTATAGCTTCCTGTATCGGTGGTTGGATGTGAACTGTGCTTTACACCCCCCCCATTCATACATACATACATACATACATGCATACATACATACATACACACATACACCGCGCGTTCAGTGACACACGGAATTGCTCCTCTTAAATTTTTAACTGTTTCGAGTGACTAAGTGCTTAGTGGAAAACTTTACCATAATTTCCAGAAATCTGAAATCGTGCAGAGTATTGTGAGTACAAAAACTAATATTTGTTGTAAGACGAGACTGTTCATATTAAAGGAAAAAAATTGAGAACTTTTTCGTGAGGAAGAGAGAGAAGCTGCCGTCCAGTTTCTGCCTTGAGGGAAATCTAGAAGAGTTGCCAGACGTGGAGCCTCACACCACATTACCTAATTTTTTGTGTAAACTGGGGAAAGCTCTTAAGCCGTTTTACCTGATCCTGTGGTTCTATATATTGTTAAAAACAGTATCCTTCCCATTTATATTAACTAGTTAGTTAGTTTGATACACGAAAAAATTGAATAATAAAAGAAAAAAAAATTACCAAATACCCACCTGTCAACAGTACTGAGTTAAGTTGCCAAGTAGTACAGCAGTCCTATTTTCTTCATTTTTTTTGCTTTTCTTTTAGCTTTCTCGTTTGCTATTTTGTTATTTTGTATATATATTGAGTTAAATGTAAAGTCTAAATCCCGTGATAACATAACTTGGTTAGCAAGTCAGTTTATCAGTTAGGAAGAATATATGACAGAAACAGGTGGGTGCCACCTCGAACACAAATTCGAATTTTTCCTATGTGGTCCTGAGGATATTGTAAACATACACCAACTAGGTAAATATTCGAGGGAAGGAAAGCCGAGACCAACAAAAGTAACCTTTGAGAGAGGGGAGACATGTAGGGAAATATTGTTGAGAAAAAAAGGTCTAAAAGACCTTCAAGAATGCAAAGAAGTGTTCATTAGACGATACAGAACACAGGAAGAGATGGGAAAGATCAAAAACTTGTTGCAAGAGGCAAGAAGGTTAAATGATGAAAGAAATGAAGAAGAGAAGAAAAATTTTCGTTACGGAATACTTCCAGACAAAGGGGAGATAAAGAAGATAATGACAGAAGATCAGGGGATGGGGCCTCATTAAGATTGTTATACACAAATGCTGATGGATTAGCTGGTAAGGCAGTAGAATTAAAAGATAGGATTCACAACAGTAAGGCAGATATAGTAGCAATTACAGAGACTAAGTTGAGTGAGGACATAAACAGTGTCACAGTTTTTCCTAAGGGCTTCAGAATACTAAGGGTCGAAAGATCTGAGAGGACTGGTGGAGGGATAGCACTGCTCATAAGTGAGAGGATTCAAGTTGAAGAAATAAACTTGGCTATAGAAAGTGAGTTCAGGGAATTTCTTGTTGCTCGCATAAATACTGGGTCAGAGAGCATTATAATAACTGTTGTATACAACCCACCAAGGAACCAAAATAGGCTTGAAATTTATGAGGAAAGTCATATAGGTACGATTGAAGTCATAAACTCAGTTGTTAACATGGCGCGGGAGAAAAAATGTAGGATTTTGATTATGGGAGACTTTAATCATAAAGAGATAGATTGGACAAATCTTGACCCACACAGTGGTGAGGACTCCTTTGGGGCAAGATTCCTAGATTGCGTACAAGGGAATTTCCTACACCAACATGTAATGGAACCAACAAGAGCCAGGGGTGGGGATGAGCCATCACTACTTGATCTGGTGTTCACAGATAATGTGTTGGATATTGAAAATATTGAGTATGAACCACCAATTGCAAAGAGTGACCACTGTGTGTTGTTGATGGAGTATATCATTGAAGACATTCTTCCTGAGAGTAGAGGCACTGAGGACATGAGGAGGAACTATCAGAAAGGAGATTACATCAAAATGAATGAGCTCTTTGCAGTTATTGACTGGAGAACCTTATTTTACAACAAATCTGTACAAGAAATGTATGACATCTTTTGTGAGAAATATGGGAAGATAGTAGATTGCTGCATACCTGTCACCAAAGTAGGTGTAATTCATGCCAGAGAGAAATGGTTCGATAATGGGTGTAAAAGAGCTAAGGAGTGGAGAGACAAATGCTGGAAAAGGTATAGGAGGAGAAAAAACATAAATGCCTGGCAAACCTACAAAAGAGCAAGAAATGACTACCTAAGTAAAAGGAGAGAGGCAGAGAAAGATTATGAGAGGGACATCACCAGGAAGGCTAAAGAAAATCCCAAGCTTTTCCACAGCTTTATCAGAGGAAAACTGAAGGTAAAAGAACAGGTTTTAAGGCTAAAGAGAGCGGATGGAAGCATCACTGAGACGGACGAAGAGATCTGCAAAGAATTGAACAAGGAGTTTCAGTCAGTATTTACAGTAGAAAATACCCCACCCCCTCAGATTGCAGTGATAGAAGCTCAAGGGCCGGTATTAGAGAACATCAACCTTACAGCCACAGAGGTATGCAAAGCGCTGATGGATTTAGATGTTCATAAAGCTACAGGTCCTGATGACATATCCCCTCATGTGCTTAAAAAATGCGCAAACACAATATCAGTGGCACTAAGTATCATATTTAAGGAGTCATTGGAGTCGGGGGAGATTCCAAGATGCTGGAAACAAGCAAATGTGATACCTATCTTCAAAAAGGGAAGGAGGGATACGGCTCTGAACTATAGACCAGTTTCCTTGACCAGCATAGTTTGCAAACTTATGGAGAAACTACTAAGGAAACATATCTCTCTTCACTTGGAATCCTTCAACTTTTTGTCAGTGAAGCAACATGGCTTCAGAGAAGGAAGATCAACAGTAACAAACTTATTAGAATTTTATGATGAGGTAAGCCAAATCTTACAGGAAAGAGAGGGCTGGGCAGATTGCATATTCCTAGACTTCCAGAAAGCGTTTGACACTGTTCCACATGGGAGACTTATTAAGAAGCTGCAATCAATGGCTAGAATAGGTGGAAATGTCTTGGAATGGATAAAAACTTACTTAGAAGGAAGGGAACAGAGGGTTAGAGTAAGACACTCAGTGTCTGAATGGAGAAGAGTTAGTAGTGGAGTCCCACAGGGTTCAGTTTTAGGGCCACTTTTGTTCCTTGTATATGTAAATGACCTACCAGAGTCTGTAAATTCATTCATGAATATGTTTGCAGATGATGCAAAGATTGTGAAGAAAGTAAAAAACGAGAACAATGGTAGAGAACTTCAGGAGGATCTAAATAATCTGCATGAGTGGTCAGAAAAGTGGCTAATGAAATTCAATACCTCAAAATGTAAGGTAATGAGAATGGGTACAAGTGCAAGAAGGCCCAAGCTTGACTACTCGGTGGCTGGAGTACAACTTCAAGAGACAGAAAATGAGAGAGATCTAGGAGTAAACATACTGGCAGATTTGTCTCCAGAAATACATATAAATGGCGTAGTAAGGGCAGCATATGCATTCTTATCAAATGTAAGGGTAGCCTTCAGGCACATGGACAAGGAAATGTTCAGAAATATTTATGTAACCTATGTGAGGCCAAAACTCGAATATGCAGCCCCCTTTTGGAATCCGCACTTGAAAAAGCACATAGCTAAGCTTGAAAAAGTTCAAAGACATGCCACGAAACTGGTGCCAGAAATACGCAATCTCAGTTATGATGAGAGGCTGAGGGAATTAGACTTGCCATCACTCGAAGCTAGAAGAGTAAGGGGGGATATGGTGACAGTCTTTAAATTCCTTCATGGTTATGATAGAGTGGATAGGGATCGATATTTCGATATGGCTGGCTCTAGAACTAGAGGTCATAGTTTGAAGCTTCGGAAGAAAACTTGTTTGCAGGATGTAAGGAAATACTTTTTCAGTGTAAGAGTAGTTGATAATTGGAATTCGCTAAGCGAGGAGGTAGTTAATGCTACCTCAATCCATAGTTTTAAGGACAGGTATGATAAGTATCACTAAGTCTAAAAATGGAACCGATCAGGAGACGGGAAGATACGAGCTTTGGGCTCTTTCCCGTAAACACAATTAGGTAATCACAATTAGGTAATCACATACACACATGCATGCATACATACATACGTACATACGTACATACGTACATACGTACATATGTACATACGTACATACGTACATATGTACATATATATACATATATATACATATATATACATATATATACATATATATACATATATATACATATATATACATATATATACATATATATACATATATATATATATATATATATATATATATATATATATATATATATATATATATATATATATATATATATATATATATATATATATATATATATATATATATATATATATATATATATATATATATATATATATATATATATATATATATATATATATATATATATATATATATATATATATATATATATATATATATATATATATGCAGGGTATATATGGTAAGGAAGCCCATCAGTGAAACAACACAATCTTCCTTACCATTTTGTGCTGTATGCTAACAGTTTGTGCTTATATATATATATATATATATATATATATATATATATATATATATATATATATATATATATATATATATATATATATATATATATATATATATATATATATATATATATATATATATATATATATATATATATATATATATATATATATATATATATATATATATATATATATATATATATATATATATATATATATATATATATATTTCCCTTTTATGCAGATATGCGCTCAACCCCTCCCATTACCTACTGGAGTGCACGTTGTTTACGCAGCCCCTGCAGCAGGACATCTGAGCTCTGCTTCCATATATCCTGCGTGTTATGCTCCTTATGTCTTGGTCACTGCTTGTTCCGACAGCACTGTTCGATTTTGGAGGTGTCGCATGTCCGGAGGAGGAAAAAATATTCACATTCAGTGGCAAGAATGGCACATGGTTAGCAAAGATGGAAAGAGTGCCATAAAAGTGCCTGGTAAGTTTCCTGTCATTGTGTGAAATGCCATTTTGAATTAGTGATGCAGAGTGTGTGATTTTGATTTTTCAGGTCATTGGTTAGAGACCCGCCTCAGGTTGAGGTTAGAAAGGGCATTCATTCAGGGTAATGGTTGCACCTGCCAAAACCAAAGTCCTTCGAAAGAGGGCAGTGCCCTAGACCTTGATAGAAAAGGGAGTCCATGACGTAAAACAGGATCAGTGATTTCTTCATACTTAGGTCATTTTCTCTCTCAATAATGTGTTTTTTTTCTTTTTTTTCTTCTGGGGTAGGCAACATATCCTAATTGGCTGTTGTTTAAAATTTCCCTTATATAGGTTACTGTTCTTGCTAGCTGTGTCCATACTTTTTGTATCATTCCATGGTTCACTGTCACTAGTATCCTTTGTATTTATTTCCTTCTTGGGTCTGATTCATAGATAATTAAGTTACACTTGTAACAATCTAATCCATATCTTTAAATACTGTCTTAAGCAGCTTCAGTTATATGCCATCTAATATATTTTATATGTTTCTGGAGTGTTTTCTATCCAGTTATGATATAAATTATCATGAAATTGAGTTCAGGTTACATCCGCTTGGTTTTAAAAGCAGTCACCAAATATTGTAATTAAAAGCATTTCACTCATTTTGTTTACAAAGGGCATCCAGCATTATTACTCCAGCTTCAAGCTGTATACACGGCTCCATAATGGGACTAATAGTGACACAAAATGTAAAAGAAAATCTTTCTTTTTCTTGTAAATTTTGTATACTAGCATTATTATACAGCCATGTTATTTTTGTTTTTCATAATAATAATTGGGATTCATCAGTCATCATTGTCTTTTGTAACTGGTGTGATTATTTTGCAGTATCATTCCCTGCCTTGTCAATGAAAACAAGAAGTTAAAAGTGGAATGGCACTTTATGGTTTTCACATGTAGCGCTAGTTGGAAAATGATCTGATATGCTGTTGTTGACCCCAATGGAAAGTATTTGGTGTAAAGTTAAACTCTTCTGTTTACACAGTTTACCCTATACCTGTGATTGAGACATCTATTGGAAATATCTCACTTCCTGCGAGTATGATGTACAGTATTTGCCAATTAATAATTTGAAAATGCGTACCATTCCCTCTAGTAGAAGTGAAGAAGAAATCTATATCTGGCATTTGAAGTCATGATGGTATACATAGGGCCAGCTAAGAGATACTTAAATGATTCAGTAGCCAGTTAGATGTCAAGGGAAACATTACAGCATATTTTCTCTGAGGCGTGGCTGCCACACCCCTGCACTGAGGTGTATTTAAATTCATTGACAGCTTACAGGGGAAGAATTAAATGAGTAAGCTTTGTTGGTAATATGTCATAGGCTTTTCTTTGATTTTCCAGGTCGGCCTCTTCACGTTTGTGCAGCCTACAGTGGCAGGATTGCATGTGCTTATCAGATACCTGAAGAGGATAGTGCAGTGTCGTCTAGTAGTGAGGGCTCCATTACTTTCTCTTGCTGTGTGGCTATATATGAGTGTGAATCCACTGGGGGTGAGTTATATTGTAGAACATTTTCTGGCAATTTGATGACCATGCGAAGTCCTTCTTGCAAGCTTATGCTGTGTAGGCTTTTGCTGTGTATTTAATAAAATTTGGTGCTAGCATTAAGATTAATGTTTAAGTGGCCTATGCTCCAATGCATGACACTTACAATATCTTGTTTTGCCTGAACTTTTTATTGACTGTGTTATTGTATTAGCCAGCTCATTCACTTGGAAATATCATGCCATCACACGCCCATATGCCTTTAGTCAATTTTTTTTATACACAGGGAAACACTAAGGCAATATGCCTGTTCCTTTCCCAAGAGAATTAAGAAAAAATCCTGGCAAGAGAGGAGAAGGGAATTAGCTCTTCAAGGCAGAGAACTTTCAATGCCACATCTGAATAGAACTAAAGTGTATATAGAGTTCATCCAGAAGAAACTAGCATTTTCTTATTTACGTATTCTCACTACTTTACATATTAAACATTTTCATTGATACTTTCAGGTTCTAAATGGATTCTTGAAGATAAATTTGACCTTAAAGATGTTGTCATGAATCCTGGTGACTGTTCAGGAGACTATGACATCACATACTTGTCTAAAGTGGCACACGGGAGATCCACAAATAGATTGACATCAGCCTTAAGCCAGGAGGACTTGCATCACGAGTATACTGCAGAACATGCTTCTGCAGATGCTCTCCACTCCATCTCTAGTAAGTCCATGTCATAGTGACTTTGGCAATAATGTATTTCTATTTTCAAAAGCTTTTAGGTTCATGAACTTTGCAGTGCTAGAGATATTGTAATGAGAGTAAAGATTTTGTTAGAATTGTAGCTGTAAAAATTGTTGGTTTCAATATAAGTACTGCACACAGTGTTGACATCAAGAAAGAGACTGAGCTCTGCAAGTTTGGCATTAGTACACTTTGATTGTGACCGGAGAATATAATGTTAGACACATGTATATTTATTCCTGAATATGCCAGGAGAATCCATATTCACACATGCATCTTTGCAACTATTACAGGTCAGTTATTAGTACCCAGCCCAAGTACTCTGCTCTCACTCCGCAATAACAAGTTCGATAAACGCGGAGTGAGCGTAAAACAGAAACATCCAGTTCAGATTGACTGGGTTTCCAAAGAGGATGGTTCTCACCTCTTAACAGTGGCCATAGGGAGTAAGGTAAAATAATGTAGATTTTGGTATTTTAGTTTGATATGTCTACGTGATTGTTGTGGCAGAGTGGTAATGCTTGCTACTTTGAGTCATCAGGTCTAGGGTTCGTGGCCTGCCACAGTCTGAGGTAAGAAAGGGTATTCAATCATGGTAACGATGATACTTGCCAAAACCAAAGTCATAGGCAAGAAGGCACCGTCCTAGCCCTTAAGAGGAAAATGAGTCCGTCACATAAAATCAATCACAGTTTTATATGTCTTGGGCACTATTATGCATCGTAATTTACTACCTTGTTATAAAGTTGGTTAATCCAGTGTTTAAATATAGCACTGTGACAAGAATGCTATTGTTATTTTGTATGTCTTGATATAAACATGTGTAATTATTACAGCCATGTACGTCTGCATTGTGTGAGGGCAAAAGAGGTCAGTAAGATGATTGTCATCTTCATCAACTTACTTTAACTTATCTCTTTTGGCAATTCCTCGATATACTTTTCCATGTTTATATATATCATTGTTAGGCAGCAGGAGTGACTTTGTTTCAATTCTCAAGAATTAGAATTGGTTGTCTTATGGCTTCATATTTAAGTGATGTTGATCACGTTTTGCAGTAATAATTGGAAAGTGGCACTAAAGAGTAAAAGCTGGTTTTCCTTAAATCGTGTCTCAAGTGTATTTAGGTTTTGTGTTTCTTTAAATTGTATACTTTGTTTCTGTGACAGATCTTTGCTTTTACGAGTGTTGCTGATGATATAGCCATCATGAGCTACACAGAGGGAGGTAAGGACAAGGAGGCTCGACCTCGACCCATACTTCAGAAATCACTCTCAGTTCATAATTTCTGTGATATAAATTTGCCTAGGTAAGTACTGATTGTAATTAGTAAGATATACAGTTGTCCCTCAACTTACACTGCTAATTGGTTCCACCCCTTACTGTGTAAGTTAATAATTGCTTAAAGTCAAAACCCATATATAAATGTGTCTGAACTTAGCATATGTTTAATTTATGTAAAACAGTACTGTAGTTGTTATAATATATTTTTTGGAGGGTGAAGTTTTATGAAATTTTTCCCCCTTAATATTTTCCAAGCGTCAATAGTCAAAACCACACTATTTAAAACCATGTAAGATGAGGGACAGCTGTACACAGTATTCACCATATTAGCCTTAGGTATATAATATTTTACATGTGGTCTTTTTCATAAAGATGATATATATCTGCAGTAACTTCAGATTCATCAAATGTTAGGATTTAGTACTGTACATTCCAATTAGAATTATTACCATAGGGAAAATTAATTGATAGTATGTATAGATACTGTTGTTTGTAAAATGTTCTCTGGAGACATAGTGTCTGTACTGAGTGAAGTCTGTAAATATCATTGTAAGCTCCACTCGTATTTGTGGTATTTGTCCACCCTATTACTTGTTTCTTATAATTGTTACAAGGCTTTTAAAAATGTTCTTTTGGTACCGGTAACATCTTATGGACTTTGTATGTCCCCAATGGATGTGTTTCGAGAAGTTGCATTTAGTTGTTTATATCTTATATTTACTACAAGGCTGTAAAGATTATTCTTACCGTTATATCTTATGTACTTTATATATTCTAAGTGGATGCGTCTTGAGAAGTTGCATTTAGATGCTTATATCTTATATTTACTACAAGGCTTTTAAGATCATGCCTATGCTAACATCTTAGGTACTTTATTTATCTTGGTGGATGCATCTTGAGAAATTTCATGTCAATGTCTATATCTTATATTTATTACAAGGCTTTTAAGATTATGCCTATGGTAATATCTTATGTACTTCAAAATATCCTAGGTGGATGCGTCTCGAGAAGTTGCATTTGACTACCGCAGATGGACTTGCTCCTTTGCCCATGCAAGTATCATGGGTACGTGATGGCATTCTGGTGGTTGGAATGGACAATGAAATGCATGTGTATTCTCAGTGGCACATGCAGAGTACGTACCCGTGTGATTTTTTTTCTCTTGATAGAATTTATTTAATTGTTCTCTGTGGCCTCGCATTTGTTCAGACATATATAAGTAATATATTGCAAGCCTTCTTTCAGCTTACAGTATACTAAAGCCTATTAAATACTAGTAAACTAATGGATTGTTCATTATGACATTCTGAATGATGATCTTGACCTTTATCATACTATTTACGCTAATGACAGTAGAAATCTGCTGTTTCAGTGGGTTAGTCCTTTGTAAAGACTTCTTAATAGTTAGGATATGATTAAGAAAGTGTACAAGTTTCTTCAGTAGTTAAGACATGATTAAGGACGTGTAAAAGCATTCTAAAAGTCAAGACATGATTAAGAAAGTGTAAAGGCTTCCCCAATACTTAAGACATGATTAACAAAGTCATCTCATGATGGTAGTGGAAAACCTCATGTTGTAGAGGGTGACAAAATAGGAATCAGTGAGTGCTGAATGGCCTTCCTTTCAAGCTGTTACCTCTTTGTATATCAGCTCTAGAGAAGTGGTTAACTGGAATTGGATGAAGTCCCATGGCCTCAGTCTTTTGCAAGGGCTGTTGTAGAAAATGTCACCTATAAAAGAATTGAATTTTTAATATACATCTACAAATTTAATCTTCTGTATCTCAATAATATAATAATTATTATTATTATTATACAGTACTTTCTACTTCTGAGGGTGTTATGACGTTTTTTTTTTTAGGCATGGAACATAAATTGGCTCTACAAATTGAAGAAAACGCCAGTGAAAAGGAGGAAGGGCGAGAATTAACAGAAGTAGACTTAAAGAGCTATTTTAACGAATCTCAAAATCCAAAGTCGAGTGCCTCAGTATCTAGGGTGGCTTCATTTTCTATCTTGGCTGCACTTGATAATAAGATGAAAAAAGGTAATATGGTTTTACATTTTGGTTAGCATATATAACGTGTCTAATTTATTGTTTTTGGCACTGTCTCTTCAGGAAACCAAAGCGTTAATAGAGGAGAATAAGGCTTTCCAAATATTTGCTTAAAAATTACAATAAAAATTACAGAAAATAGAAAGTGAATAGAAAAAGACCCATGGAAGGCTCATACTCCTTTGTTCCTTGGTTATAAGATGTTTACTTAAACGACATATGTCTTTACAGTACTATGCAATTTTTGCCTACTTCTAGCTCTTCACTTGCAGGTCTTGGTGAGGTCATGACCAATCCAGCAGAAGAAAGTAGTCCCACCAACCTCATATCAGGTATATTTGAAGCCAGTCACATGGCTTCGCCTGTTTTACCGCAGTATCATCCGAGACAATTAATGGAACTTTTGAATTCTGGCAAAATACGACGTGTCAAAGCTATACTTGCTCATCTAGTGAGGTATTTGGGCTGATTATTGTTCAGTATACATGTTAAAGAGTGCAAATATCGGGCTTTCCCACAGAGTTCTCTGAAAGCGTATGATATGTTTGTGATGTACGTGTTTGTGTGCTGTGCAGTCTTCCATAATGTATTTCCTGGGTTGTGTCTGAATGTGTATGGCTAGAAGGAGTCTTCACGTATAGACTGTTGGAGAATAATTTTTTGATGTAGAAATAACTGTGTTGCTGTGTGGGTTGTGTTGAATGATTAGATACAGTAATTTCTTGCATGACTAAAGCCTCTCCCAGGTTCATGTGTCCTGTAAGCAGCAGAGATCAGTTGTGGCAATTTGGCTTCATTTGCTGTCCCTCTTCAGAGTTGCAGCTCTGGAGGGTTGGCTTACTCCAAAGACGCTGCCACTCCAGAACCTGTGTTTTAATGAGGTTAGAAGCCCCTTCATATTGCATCACTGAATGTGTACTGTACATTATTTTTAGGCTGTGGTAGTAGTTTTTTGTATTAGAGTCTAAGAGTATGTATTTAGAGTTTATGACATGTGTATATAAATATTGATGTATCATATGTAATGCCAAGGATTTTAGGTGTGTGTTTGTGTATGTTAATGAGTACATCGATGTGTGAGATTTGACAATTTTCTGCTGTCCAGTTTGTGAGGAGGGTAACTTTGGATATCGCTGGAGCTGACTTTAATCTGTTTGTGGTCAACTAGTGTAGTGTGTAGAGAAGTGGTGGATTAGGGGTGCAGCTATGGTTGTGTTTTGATGTGTACTTGTTAGTGCTGCATTATCTGTATAGAAAGTTTTGTTACTACCTAAGAAGAACATTATCTATACAGAGTTACATTTTAATTACAAATTTGATTTTTGCAAGATCCTTGTGCTAACAAAGTACTACTGTCAACTATATTCACACCTATCATTTGACTTTAAGTCATCGAAACATATATATATATATATATATATATATATATATATATATATATATATATATATATATATATATATATATATATATATATATATATATATATATATTATATATATACAATGAGATTGGGAATTGAATTAAATGCTAAAATGAAGCCACGAGTGAGGTTGGGGAATCTGTAATATGAACATAGTGGCATTCAGTTAGAATCCGTTCATTCCTAAGTATAGCAGATATAAGCTATAAGGTTGGATTCCTTTTAACCTTCTGTGGTGTAGTGGTAGCGCCTTGACTTATTAATCATAAGTCCTAGGTTCGAGTCCCTGTCGGGGTAAAGAATGATTTATATATATATATATATATATATATATATATATATATATATATATATAT
The DNA here is from genome assembly GCA_037179515.1 of Halocaridina rubra. Taxonomy (NCBI): domain Eukaryota; kingdom Metazoa; phylum Arthropoda; class Malacostraca; order Decapoda; family Atyidae; genus Halocaridina; species Halocaridina rubra. Next base: position 71,133 of record JAXCGZ010013329.1, on the reverse strand, counting down.
ATATATATATATATATATATATATATATATATATATATATATATATATATATATATATATATATATATATATATATATATATATATATATATATATATATATATATATATATATATATATATATATATATATGTGTGTGTGTGTGTGTGTGTGTGTTACAATGACTTAAAGTTAAATAATAGGTGTGAATGTAGTTGACAGTAGTACTTCGTTAGTACAAGAGGATCTTAAAAAAATCAAATTTGTAAATAAAGTGTAACTCTGTACAGATAATGCTCTTCTTATGTAGAGAATGGTTTGTAAATAACAATACATGATAGGATTTATTTTCTTTAAGCAGAGTGACATGTTTTGCTTAACTGCAAGATGGTTGGAACTGTAATATATGAAACAGGGTAATTTGGCTTTATATAACCCTTTGCATCCTCTGCCTTTTCTGTCAGTTTAGCAACAAAAGAGGCACTCGGAATGTAGATAACTAAAAATTGTATGTGAGCAAGGGACTTTTAAACTATCTTTCCCTATGCTATTTTACTTGCTGCTATGTTGAATGGATAATAATGATGGAAGAGACAGGGTATTGTAAACTCGTCTACTTTAGCTCTGATGCAAGTGAGGCCACCTTGCTAAACTCAGTAGGTTATTGCTTTAATTTCACTTGCAGTATTTATATACTTTGAAATTTCTTTTACATCAACAGGTGCCTCTCTCATCTTGGTCAGCGTAGCATTGAAATCGCAAACCGAACTAGTATTTCTGATGCCGAAGATGGCCGCACTCGTAGCTGGTCTAGATCTAGAACCCTATCTATGTCCGGTAACCAGAGTGGCTCTGTAAGTTCTTAGGGCATTGTGTGTTAAGATTAGTATTCATAATACAGGGGTCCCTGATTTACGACTGGGTTCCGTTCCTGACAGTGTTGTAACCCAGTTTTCATTGTAAGTTGGAACACACCTAAATATGAAGCTAGGTCCTCCACCAATACTAAAAATAAATAGTTTAAAAGATAGAAAAATAATCAAAATTCATGATCTAAATGGTAAAAGTACACTATACAGTACATATATTGCATACCTTTACTCGTGAAGTCTAAGACATAAAAATAGTAAAAGTACACTATACAGTATTGCTTACCTTTACTCATGTGGTAGGCTTGAACACTGGAGGGACATTGCAAGGGAGGGAGAGACAGGCTTATAAGGAGGAGGAAGATGGAGAGGCAGTACCTGCAGCAGGTGCTGGAGAGACTGGGGTAGGTGAGTGTGGTGAGGCAGTTGAGTGTGGAGAGGCAGGAAAACCTGGCTGTGTTGGAATCCCGAGCCACGAGATTTACCGACTCTTCCTCTATCAGGGCAAAAGATTCTTCCAATTCCCTGTTTGTGAATCTCTTGGGCTCTGGGGTTAGTATTACCTCCTCTTCAACCATCTGCTTCAGTTGAATAAGGTCCTCAGCAGATAACTCCTCTCCATGATATTTCAGCAACTCTGTTACCTCATCAGGCTCCACCTTCAACTTGAGCTCCTTACTCAGGGCAATAACGCTCTTGGTGACAACCTCAACTTTCTCCTCAAAGCCACAGAAGTCATTCATAAACTAGGGGACACTGTTTCTTCCATAACCAATTCCAGTTCGTCTGCTTATCTTCCTTCCAAGTATCAGCAATATTCTTCACAGCTTGAAGAATATTGTATGACATCCAAAACTCCTTGAGAGTCAAGTTCTTGTCTTTCTTAGTGGCTCTGAGAGCCATATCGATTTTCCTTCGGAGGTAGTATGCCTTGAATGAGGCAATGACCCTCTGATCCATTGACTTTATAGGGAAGTGGTATTAGGTATTAGATGGAAGATAAACCACCTTTACATTATGATGAAAATCATCCAAATGGGCAGGGTGACCAGGGGCATTGTCCAGCACTAGCAACACCTTAAAAGAGCAGACCTTTGGAAGCACAGTACCTTTCCACTTCTGGTAAAAAATGGTTGCTGAGTCAGTCCTCAAATATCTGAAGGATTATCCAAGCCTTCTTGTTCGACTTCCAGATGACTGGCAGTTGACCCTTCAAATGCCCTTGAGTGCCCTTGGATTATCTGCCAAGTAAACCAACAAGGGCTGTAGCTTGCAGTCTCCGGCAGCATTAGCCCCCAAAATGCAGTCAGTCTCTCCTTGTTAGCTTTATGGCCTAGTGCTGTCTTCTCCTCCTTGGCAATGTATGTACGAATAGGCATATGCTTCCAGAACAAGCCAGACTCATCCATGTTAAATACTTGTTTGGCACTGTAACCCCCCTCCTTAATTATTTTTGATAACACATTGGGACTTGCTGATCTCTCATCACCACTAGCAGCTATACATTGCACCTTTAAGTTATACAAATTAGCATGAGTCTTAAAACGATTAAACCAACCCATACTGGCCACAACCTCTTCAGTTTCACTCCCTTCCCTCTTTCCACTTTTCACAGCATCGAACGCTCTTGGCTTTTTCCTATATCAACATGGGGCTCACTGAGATACAGCGTCGATGCTGATCGTCCAGCCAAAGCTCCAATAATCTCTCCATCTTGTTCCTTAGTAATCACAGTGAACATCATAGGAGCATGACCTTTCACATGCATAAGGATGAGATCTTTATCCTTAATGATTGTCGCCACCATCGAACCAGCTAACAACGGTGAATGGCTAATATTTGTAGCACTTTCTTCCTTTTCTGAGCGTTTTACTAATTCATCTCTAATTTCCATGGTGATTGCTTTCCTTTTCTTAGCAGAAGTGCCATTAGGAAAATCACCACTACGCTTGGGAGGCATAGTGCAGATTAATAACGAACGAAAACAACGAGAGAGCAGACGAGCACAAGAAACAATATGGCGTCTGAGAGTAAACTGAGCAACGCCTCTGCTTCCTCTCAGTCTAATGGCACGTGACGACGTATTCTTTTGCCGAGCTCGGCAAACTTTTTCACGTGAGGATAGTATTTACAGCTACGAATTTGGTAATTTTGTAAATAAATTAAATCTAATTCCTTCAAATAACCGCATACATATACAAATAAATAAATAAAGCCATTATCTTTATATATACGAATACAAAAGTGCTGCTTGCTGTGTATTTGTCTGCCACACTCACAAACTGTTCAGCAAGCAGAGTTTGAATATACCACACAAGCCAGGTAGGTCGAAAATAAATTGTTATAAACAATTTATTGATAATTTATGGGCTTTTGTTGTCACGGTTGAACATCATAACTCGGGGACCGCGTAAACTGGGGACCCCCTGTAATGGGTACTCTGCTGAAGAATTATTATTATTTTTATTAGTATTATATATATATATATATATATATATATATATATATATATATATATATATATATATATATATATATATATATATATATATATATATATATATATATATATATATATATATATATATATATATATATATATATATATATATATATATATATATATATATATATATATATATATTACAATATTTATCTTAAGTATTTGCTTTACTTTTAGATGAGTCGAGAAGGCCGAGGCTCACCCACTCTGTTACCAGAGGAATTAACTCTAGATTACATAGAAGTGACCGCTATACCCCCTCTTCCGTTGTGGCTACTACTT